>VYXF01004165.1:14606-27309 GCA_013397295.1 Polioptila caerulea
AAAAAAGACTAAGGGATATTGTAAATCATAAAACACGGCTGCTGAGGGAAAGGAAATAAACCCTTCATTATCACAAAAGAAGGGCTGAGAAGTCATGGGCTTAACCTGCAGGAAGGAAGATGCAGCCTGGGTGACAGTCAGATAATAAAGACCTGGACAAAATTGCCTGAAAAAACATAGTAATACTGCACTTCAGATTTTTAAGAACAGGCTGGAAACACACCAATTGCAGGTAGTTCAAGGATGTCTGGATAGCCCGTGGGATTAGCAGAGGGATAGTTGATTTTATGTGCTCTCTTCCAGCACCATTTTCTATAAATTCCATTTATTTTGCTTCCTTGACTGGGCTGTGTTTTGAAATGTAAAGAAATATCTCACTTTGGCATTTTTCTCAGACCAGGGAAGATGTCTTCTCCTCCAGCAAGGACAACAAATGTCTGAAAGGGGGCAATAAACCTGGAGCAGGGATTACTGGCAGCAAAACCCAGGGATGTAGCAGACATTGCTCCAGATATTCAAGGTCCAGTGCTGGACAGGTGGGAGCTCAGTCCCTAAAATGTTATCTTTCAGAGGGATGTACCAGCCTTGAGGAGATTTGTTCCCATGAGATGCTGCATGTCTGTTGATAGCGTCCCTGGCACAAAGACCAGCCTAAACATGATAAATCCTTTTGAAGTTCCTCAAGCTTAAGCTCCAGGAACAGACAAAATGATGGGGAAGTGGTGATGAAGAAAAAGCAGGCAACATTTTGCACTCCAGAGCTTATTTACAGAGGAGGGATGTGGCGTGGAGAAACACAGTGAAAAAAAGCTGGGCCTGGAGAGCCTCTGTTTGGGAAGATCCCAAAAATGAATGAGGTTTTAAGGAGGGGCTACAAGAGGAGGGTGAGCAGGGAGTGGTTAGGAGGAATTTTAATTAACATCAACGTTTGCAATGTTATTTAATAGGGTCCAAAAAAACATCTGAGAGCAATGAAAGCTGAAACCAGCATTTTCGGAGCAAACAGAGGCAAGTGTGGGGCTGGGGGAGCGGGGCTGGCTTCCTGGGCTATGGGGGTCACCTGAAGAGGTGGAAGATTTGGGGGAGAGAAAAGTGGTTTGGGGGGAATTGCAGGGAAGGACAGCTGAGCATCCCTGGGGTGGGAGAGGCTGCTGGGGTTGTGCACAGTGCAGGGGACACCCCAGGTGACATTTAGGGAGGTCTAAAACCAGCAGCATCAGAAACTGAGGCACTTTTGTGAGCCAGAAACCCCCAGCTGGCGTGCTGGGTGCATTGAGGGGCTGCTGTCTGGATCGGACACCTTGCAGAAGCATTCCCAAGGGGATGAAATGGAAGAGCCTGGCCTTGGTGAGGGCACTCGGGACAGGCTCCATGGCCCGAGGCTGGGGACAGCAGCAGCAGCACGGGAGGGCAGTGCCCCCGGGCACACGTCCACCACCAGCAGCTTTGCCCACCCAGGACGGTGACACGGGCCCTGTCCCCTCTGCAGAGGGCTCGGTGGCCCCGGCTGGGACGTGCCAGCCCAGGCCAGGCCTGCAGAGCTGCGGGAGAGGCGGCCCGGCCGCGGCTCAGCGCCGTCCCCTGCCCGAACTTGTCGATGGGGCTGTTCAGAGCCATGACATAATTACAGTTTCAATCGCAGATTAATAAGAAGTGGGTTTGGTTTCTTGGTTGGGTTTTTTTTTTTTTTGGTTTTTGTTTTTTTTTTGGTTTTTTTTTAGCAAACTGTGAGGCATGCCTGAACTGGAAGGGCCTTTCAGCTCCCCGCTGCCTGGGAGCTGAGGGTGCCATGCCCTCTTTGATGTCTCCTGGCGTGGAGGTGCTGCAAACACCAGCACTCGTGTCCCAGCTGCGGCTCCCCTCCCAGTGCTGTGCTCTCAGCTTTCAGCTTTCATCTCCAGCACCCGCCTGGGCAATGGGTGTATGAGTGGAGAAGCCATCCCCAGCCTCTAAAATAAATTCTGCTGGTGGAGGAAAGTCACTCCACCTGCCACCCAGGGCACAGGGGCTGGTAAGTGGGAGAAGAGGGAAACTGAGGCAGAAGCAAGTTCAGAGAGTTTTAGTGACTTGTCAAGCTCAGGAGTGCATCTGGAATGCTGCAGCAGCTGCAAGAGGCGGCAGAGTAGGGCCAGCATGGGCTATGGGCCACTATGAGGTGAGAGAGAGATGACATGGGCCACATGCCAAAATCTGAGCTTAAAGTCTAGCTTTTAGGGTTTTGGGTCAGACCCTGACATACTGCTTGCTTAAAGCAAAGCCAGAGAGGGGCAGAAATTTGTTGCTTCAGGGAATAGAGGATATGTAAGGAAATTTCTATTAATTTCCATAACTTCTTGTGTCTGCGAGATTACGCAGTTTTCCTCATCCCCCAACATTCAGCCCCACATAGCTTACTTGGACTAGCTGAATCTCTCACATTATTCTGGTTTGGATGTTTCAGTGTGTGGTAGAGGAGCTTTTGCACACCCTTGGGCATGTCAGACCTGGGGCTGTCCTTCATCTACTCTCAGCAGGAGTCCCAGAGCCCAGCTAAACTCTGCCAGCCCAACCATTTAAAAAAAACAAAGATTCACCCACATCCTCAGCTGACTTAAAAGTAATGATAAATTCTAATTACCTTTCTTTTCCCCCCTCCCCTCCCCAGGCTCCAAGCCTTCATCCTGGACTATCAAAGTTGCCCAGCATTCGGAGGATGCTTTCCATTTTCTTACACTTACATGACTCCTGGAGCTCACAAGATGCTTGTGAGACTCTTGTACCCAAGCAGACACCAAGGAGAGCCCACAAGTGGGAATTTTTCATGGAGCTTCAAAAAGCAGATGAGATTTTGGGACAGATATGTATAACCTAGATCTGCTGCTGTTCTTTGTGGTTTCCTCCTCTTCATGTTGACCACCTCCACTTTCAGCTCCCTCTTAGACATTCCTCAAGGTCTGTTTTACCATTATCTGGTGCCCCTGATTGCCACAGCTGAGATTGTTTTACTGGGCTATTCATCTCCCCTGGAAGGGGATGGGTGTGTTTGAAGCTGCTGAGCTCTGAACACCAGAATCACTCTGGCTCCATCTCCCTGGAGTTTCCCAAGCTAAGAGCAGGTCTGTATCTGAGATTGGTTTCCTCTAACAAAGCCAGTCCCTATCTAGGGATCTGCTTTCCTGCAACAAAAATATGCCCCAGGTGAGAAATTTGCCTCCTGAACTCAGTGTGACCTCCAAGAGCTGAAAGACTTTGGATTAGGAGCATTGAGCTTGACTGTGCTGAAAATCAATCCAACCCCGGAGCCTCGCTGCTGCCAAGAGTGGTGATGCATCTCTGTAAAAAACAAGTCCCAGGAAAAGTTATTTTTATAGTATGCACACTAAAACACCAGTGCTGTCCCAGTCCAGCAGTCTCTCTCAGGCAAGAGGCCTCTGGGGAATGATCCCAGTTGTGGGTTGAGGTCCCACTGTCCTCTCCATGGGCAGAAGACAGAGCTGGCAGCTCCTCCAGCTAGGGATGCTCCTGCATGTTTTTTTTAATGCTTCAACTGCTTTTGTCCCCAGTAAACTCCCTAAAAGGAAAAAAAAAAAGAGCCTGAAGGGTTAAAATAGCACTGAAAGTTTTACGAGTCCAGGCTGCAGATGTAGGCAGGGAGATGAAAGCAAACCCTTCTGCCCAGTTGTGGAGGCTGTAAGCCCTGAACAGCCCCTCTGATGGAGGCAATTCCCTGCCTCCAGCCCTGCTCCACGCTGTCTGCTGGCTGGAAGTGGTTCTGCTGGTGAGCCCACAAGCAGCACATCGCTGCACGAGGCCTCTCCATCCCACTGCTCCCTCTTGATCAATTATTAAAACCAGAAAATTCTCCAACCATGAAATTCATCCCAGCTTCCCCATGGCATGCTGGGCTGGAAGAACCAAACCGCAGGGCCTGAGCTTCCAGGGAAGGAGTAAATACCACTTCCAGCAGGGCATTTTGGGGTGCTGGATCATCTCCAGTGGTTTGGTTTTGTGTGTGCCAGTGTGTCCCTGTGGCTCCTGGGGCTGCCCCAGGTGACCAACCTGCCCACCCCCTGCCCTGCAGACCCACCACCCAGCTCCAACAGGAGGCTGGTGTCCCTCCATTCACCTTCATCAGATCTGGTTTCCACTTTCTTTCACTGGACCCCTTTTACATGATCTTCACTTTATAGTTCCCTCCTGTCAGCCTTGGCTTACCTTGCTGAGGAGAGGCAAAACTTGTTTTCTAACCCATTTTCCACTGGAGATTTGCTCTAAACTGAGCTAACAAGCTTTGGTTGCTGTGGCACTGGGCCCCAGTGTTGTCCCTTCACTGGTTGAAGGTTGCAGGCAGAGCTGTCCTGTTCCTTTCTTTGCAGCTTGTCTTGTGCAAAACAGATATCTTTGGGGTTAGAATGTGTATTTTCCTATTTTAAGCATATTCATGCTGACATTCTCATCTGGCCAGCTGCAGGGAATAACAAGAGACCCCCCTCAGCTCTCACACAACAACTCCCTGGAGGTCTTTGGTGGTCCAGCTCCAAACCCAGAGTACGGATATGCCTCAGAATAACTAACATATTTGCTACAGGGCAGAGGATATAAATATATCCATGGTAATGCCAGTCCTATGCATCGCCTCGACAGCAAAATTAGTACTTAGTTCCTTGCAATATGTGGGATTTTTTTTCCCTTTTTCCCATGCGTGTTGTAACCCTGGTAACCGACGGCACCCGCACCGACGACGTCTGACTCGCGCTGCTTTGTTCCCGTCTGGTACAAAAAAAGGCTGCAAACACTTCACCACGCTGAAAGCTAATGAAACCACCCAGATTTGACTCTCAGAGCCGATCTGAAACCCTGCAGGCTTCAATTGCCCTCCCTTCAGCCCTGGCCCTGCTCCGATGCGAGGATAGAGCCAAGAGCCTTGAGCACCTGCCCATGACCTTGGGCACAGCACAGCTCAAAGGGCCCAGCACCTCTTGGCCAGGGGAGTTCAGAGTTGCCACAGCCTCCCGATGGTGCCTAGGGACTGAGCTGTGTGTGGAGGGTGCAAGGGGACCCTTAACCTCTTCTTTCAGCCCAAATATAAATTTGTGATACTGCCGAGGGCACTGGGCGCACACAGGCTGGGGACGGGAACACCAATGTCCCTCTGCACAGGGTGTTTTAACCACTGAAGTAGGTTTGTGCTCCTGCTCAGCACTGCTTTTCCTTGCTCAGCAACCCAGTGAGCATCCCAAAAGCCCAGACACCAAAGCACCGTGCCCCAGCCCAGACAAAGCACACCCTTGTTCCCACCACAGAGTCCCTTGAGGAGGATGAGTCACAGAACTCGAGATGCCTCTGCTGCAGGACAGCTGCTCATTCAGGTCTTCTCCCTCCACCCAGCCTTTGCCATTTTTTGGAAGTGGGAACCGAATTCACTCTCAGATTTCCACCACATTTTCAGACTTGATAAACCTTGTCGCCATTGGAGACATTTAGAATCACAGAATCACAGAATACTCAAGGCTGGAAAAGACCTCCAAGGTCATCAAGTCCAGCCACACGTGCAGCTGACAGCCAGATGTCGTGTGTGAGCATTGGAGCCTCTTGGCTTTCAGAAGCCAGAGTGTCTGAGAAACAACCCAAGAGTATGGTCAAATTCATCACCAGGAGCACTCTGGCAGTTTGTGGTGGTGATCCAGTTGCATGACAAGAGGAAGCATCCTGGGCTTTTCCACTGAAGCTGATGACAGGGACCTTGGCTGGTGAATATTACACAGCAGTGACTTCCCCATTAACCACAGCAGCCACCAGAGCCTCGCATGCATTCTGGGGTTTTATTAATTTCATCTTTAAGCCAAACAAAAATTTGTATGATGAGTTGCTGGAGAGGCTGGGGATGTTCCTCTGCCTCCTCTGTGCAAGGCTGAGCAGGGCTCCTGCCAAAGTCTGTGACACACAGAGGTCACAGGGGACAGACTTCCCCAGCCATGAGCTGGCTGTTCACCCACAGTTGTTCAGGGAAAGTCCTGGCTTTGCTGTCCATCCCCAGCACATCACCTCTCATTGCTGCTTGTTGCAAGGTCCACAAAAATGTCTGGTCCCAAAAAGCCCATGTGATATAAAAGCCCATATATAGATAAATGGCATGGGAGTAGCTCTGTCTTCACCTTTTGCTCAGAATACTTCTCAAAATTGACTGTCCCAGCCCATTTTAATCTCCTCCCTCAAACCACCAGAGGTGTGTCCCCACCCTGGTGTCTTCTGTCCAACATGTGTCCAATGAAACAAGTTAAATTTTTTTGAATGCATGTAGACAATATGAAGAAAATGCTTGTATGGATGTATTTTGTTAATTCTTCTTAAGCCAATTTTTCTCCAGTTTGCTTCCACAAGGCCTTTCAGATCAGGGGATAGGTAGACAGAGTCAGACAGAGATAGATAGATAGATAGATAGATAGATAGAGAGAGAGAGAGAGAGAGAGAGAGAGACAGAGAGAGAGGGAGACAAATACTCAGCTGAGCTACAGTTTGCAAGCTGAGGCAAAATCTCCTGGGGCAAATTTACACAGGTGGAAGCACAACCAGCACAAAGAATCAGCTTTTCCAAGGATTCATGGATTTGTAGCAGCCAGCCCATAACCACCACACCGTCCTGAGGGCTGCATAGGCAGAAGGACCCATTCCCCTTTGGCTCTACACCTCCTGCAAATGGCTTTCCTATGTGGAAAACCGTGATCCAAGGAAGGTGGAATTGGACCTTCTTCCCTTGCACTACCTCAGCATTTGACATTTTGACAATATTTCATCTGTGATTTAGGACAAAAATTGCATCGTCTGACCCTTCTTTGTTGCACTCTTCAATTACTGCTCAGCAACACTGGGGAAGAAAGGCCCCACTGTGCTGCATTTTCACATTGCAGTGCATCATCAGAAGATTTAGCAATTATGGTTCTGGAGCCGTGGTCCAAAGCAAAAACACAGTTAACAAGAACAGACTGATTTTAGTCATACCAAATTTCCAGAGAAATTCCTTTCTAAGAAGGAGAGGAGTGAGACATGTCCCGACATCCGCCAGGAAATCTGGACCTCAGACTGTCTCAACCACCTCATGTCTGAGCCTCTTAAGCAGATGAGATTTCTCTAAGGTGATTTCCAAGGAGGGAAGAGTGGAATCCACAGATAAGCTGTACAGAGCATGATGATAGGTGAGGTCCCAAGGCCACCACTGCTCTGCTGGAAGATGCCCTGGAGCTGGGGTGTGCCAGAATTTAGGTGTTGGAGGCTTGAAGCAAGAAGGACATCATGTTGCTGTCCAGGAGTGACTGTCAGCTGGACATCAGCATTTTCATTTTGGAAGGGGCTGGCTTTGTCCTTGTCCACAGCTCCTTCATCTGTGTTTCTGCTCAGACCAGGTTTGTACCAGGTCAGCACTTTGCTTTGTGTGGGTGCAGCTTTTCTGAGCCCTAAAGATGGAATTACAGCACTGGCAAACTCTTGACAAGGGGAAATTCTTACTTGCTTAACCTCTAGTCTCTATTTTAACCTCCCGCTCGCCCCACATGCACCAGCCCCAGAGCAGAACGAGTGAATGGGGACACATATGAACTGGTGCTCAGCATCCTTCTGCCATGTTCTTTTTTCTTTTTTCCTTGTTGAATGAGGGCTAAAATTAGCTCAGCAGGAGGTGAGGGCTGGAACATTTCTGCTAAAACTGTCATAGTATTGAAAAGCCATAGTTTTGCTGATTATTTCCCAGCTTTCTTACTGTGAACAGCATTGCGTGGCCTTTTATTTTGACAGATGAATGCAAGCAAAGGTCTCATAGAATACAGTGATCTGCCAGGCTTTTCAGGTCATTCTCCAGATGATTTAATATTTGACCTGGAAAGGCATGTCCAGCTGAAGGTCCAGCCAGCTCAGGGTGTCACAGTCATGGCCAGGGGAAGTCACATAGGGCAAGATGTAAAGTGGGAGTTGTGGAGGATATCCCAGACCCTCACTGCACCCTGCAAATGACACAAGAGGCCCCCAGCACTGCACCAATCAAGGGCACATCTCCACAGACCAATTCTGGCTTTTCTGGATCATTTTTCCTCTTAGCATTTTCACAGAACAACAGAATAGTTTAAAGCTTTTCCTGTTCCACCCCCTGCCACGGGCAGGGACACCTTCCACTGTCCCAGGCTGCTCCCAGCCCCATCCAGCCTGGCCCTGGACACTGCCAGGGATGCAGGGGCAGCCACAGCTGCTCTGGGCACCCTGTGCCAGCCCTGCCCACCCTCACACACAGCAATTGCTGCCCAAGATCCCATCTGTGCCTGCCCTCTGGCACTGGCAGCCATTCCCTGTGTGCTGTCCCTGCAGGCCTTGTCCCCAGGGCCTGTGCAGCTCTGCTGGAGCCCCTTGAGGCCCTGGCAGGGGCTCTGAGCTGTGCCTGGAGCCTTCTCTTGTGCAGGGGAGCAGCCCCAGCTGTGCCAGGCTGGCTCCAGAGCAGAGGGGCTCCAGCCCTTGGCATATTTTTGTGACATGATGTATTTTGGAAAGCTGCTGGGAAGGTTTTGTTTAGGGGTGCATTACTTTCATCCTTTGCTTTCAGCTGTCAGGATGAGCAACTTTTTGTAACCTCTGTACCTCACAAGTGGAAGTCCTGGAAAACAGGAAGGTTAAATGATTTGGTCACATCTCATGGACCATTAGTACATGAGAGACAATTAGCAGGGATAAAAAATCGGATCTTAATTCAAGGGACAAAACCATCTACACTACAATGTTGCTTCAGGGCCTTAACCACCAGGATACAGTATGTACCTCATGGAACAAGGTGAAAACATATGAAAACACCTCTGGAATGGAGAGTTCTGTGCTTGTCCATGAGGCTCAATTGGTGCCATATCCCAGGTTCAAAGCTATCATCTCATCTCTTCAGGTTAAAACCCAGCAGCCCAGCTTGGAGGTGGGAGAAGCACAAGTGAACCAAATTTTCCCTATTTCCTGGTTAATCCAGAGCAAAACCCACACAGCTGTGGCTGCCTCTGAATCCCTGGAAGTGATCCAGGCAGCTTGGATTGGGCTTGGAGCAACCTGGGATAGTGGAAGGTGTCCCTGCCCATGGCAAGGGGTTGGAACTAGTTTAAGGTCCTTTGCAAACCAAATCATTCCATGATTTTTCTGATTTTTGTGATTCTTAGGCTGCTGGCTGTAACCCCATCATGACCCCATACCTAATCATACACCTAGATTTGGAGAGATCTTTCTGACCCCACACCCCTGCTGCCCTCAGAGACCTGCTCACGCAGATCAATGCTACAAAACTCGAGAGGAATCAGAGAAGGGTTTTGTGAGGCAATTGTCTGCTCCATCCTTCACCTCCAGTGCCTTTGATGGTGACTCTGGAGCTCCTGATATATGTCATCCCTGCTGGCTTGGCCCACTGCACCAAGCAGGTACCGTGATTATGGGACAGCTCACATTTGCTGGCTCAGAATGGGAATGAGCCAAATTGTAGCACAGATGAGATTTGTTCCAACTCCTGTCCTTCCCAGGTGTGTCTTTGTGCACATCAAGCAAGACAGGATGGGTGCATCCATCCTGCCTCAGCTTCCCAAGCTGATTCCCACCTGAAAAATGAGGCGGGAGCCTGGAAACAGAAACATGCCCACGATCAGAAGCCCTTTTGAAGCTGGCTCATGTGTTCAGTACCATGGATCCAGCTGAAGGCACAGCCCATTTGGAGACAACCAAATGCTGTGTGTCCGTAAATCCCTCTGGGAAGGGCACTTCTGTGGTGACCAGAAGGCACAGCATGGAGCTGATGCTCACAGACACTGAGCTGCTGATATGACCACCCACCTCCTGGGGGACAGCAGAGGCTGGAGTCACGTTCCTGGGGTCCACACACTTTGGTAGTGTGGGAGCTCACAAGCCCATCTGGACACTCTTCTTGCCCATGTTCTTCAAGCCTCCAGGACTCATGTGGTTTCCACTCAAGGAAACCTGCCTCCAGCTAAGACAGGAACAATTTACAGGGACTTGCCTCTGGCAGAGCACATGTGCGAGGAGGGTGTGGAGCAGGGAATGCCTAAAAGTAGGGTAAGGGGGGCAAAAGGAAAAACCACCTTTATTTCCAGAGGCATGGGAGATGGAAAGGGTAGGAAATAGTGGAGGAAAATCCAAGAACTGGCTTCGTCCTCCTATTTTCCTCCTCACCTGCTGGCACAGGCCAGAGATGTCCCAGCAGAGAGCACAAGCTTGGCCCAGTCTTTGAGAGATAGGAACTGGGTCAAACAGGAGCTGTGTCCCCAGCACTGGGCTTCTTTCAGGCTGAAGTTAGGAAAAATAGGAACAACAACAAAAACAACCCAGTGGATTTTGGGCATCCCTTCCCTCCAGCCTTGGGCTGATGAGGTGCATCCAAGCTGGGGAGCTGAAAGCTGTGGGCACCAAACCAGGCCAGCAGAACCCAAGGCTCAGGGTGATCCCACTCAGGCCTTACCCACCCCAGAGAGGCCCCACTCAGGGCTGGGGTGGTGCTCCCACCCCTCACCCCTCACTCAGAGCAGCATCTCTCCAGTCTGCCTCACTCACACCACAAAAAAAGCCACTTGGTACAGTTTGGGATCAAGTGTACATTTTTATTTTTTAATGGAACATAGACTCCTTTAGAAAAAGAAACATTCAGCTGGATGATAACACCCATAGAAAAAACACCAATCTTGTGTTCTCTNAATTCATTTTTTTTTCTTTAATAAATCTCAGGGTTTTTTAAGGAGTCCTTTCTTTTGTGTGGGTGTTTTTCCAAAGCACTACAATGCTAAAGTTCCAAGAAGAATGCTCTCTTGTTCAATTAAACCTTTATATTTAGAAAAATAGCTTATGTTAAGGTCTAAACATGCTCATTGAGCTAAGAACAGTGTAAAAGTATCATACTTGTGTATGAATTCAAGAAGAAATGAAAGCANNNNCAGGCTGAAGTTAGGAAAAATAGGAACAACAACAAAAACAACCCAGTGGATTTTGGGCATCCCTTCCCTCCAGCCTTGGGCTGATGAGGTGCATCCAAGCTGGGGAGCTGAAAGCTGTGGGCACCAAACCAGGCCAGCAGAACCCAAGGCTCAGGGTGATCCCACTCAGGCCTTACCCACCCCAGAGAGGCCCCACTCAGGGCTGGGGTGGTGCTCCCACCCCTCACCCCTCACTCAGAGCAGCATCTCTCCAGTCTGCCTCACTCACACCACAAAAAAAGCCACTTGGTACAGTTTGGGATCAAGTGTACATTTTTATTTTTTAATGGAACATAGACTCCTTTAGAAAAAGAAACATTCAGCTGGATGATAACCCCCATAGAAAAAACCCCAATCTTGTGTTCTCTTTTTTTTTTCTTTTTTTTTTTTAATTTGGCATTTGTTATCTGCATTTATATTAAAGCAAAGTGCATCTTTCTTACTTTTTTCTCGTTTATACACATTGCACAATACATAAATAATGATGCTTATAAAACGTCTTTATATTTACAAGTAATAATATATTTATATATAACATAAAATACATTTTTTTTTCTTTAATAAATCTCAGGGTTTTTTAAGGAGTCCTTTCTTTTGTGTGGGTGTTTTTCCAAAGCACTACAATGCTAAAGTTCCAAGAAGAATGCTCTCTTGTTCAATTAAACCTTTATATTTAGAAAAATAGCTTATGTTAAGGTCTAAACATGCTCATTGAGCTAAGAACAGTGTAAAAGTATCATACTTGTGTATGAATTCAAGAAGAAATGAAAGCACAACTGCATTTTCAGATAAGATGGTACCTGGATAACCTGATCTAAGCAGGTTACGACACACCGACTGTTGTGAACACTTTTTCTCTTGTTTTTCCCCACTTGTTTTTCTTTAGTTTTTGTTTTAATGTTTTAGGTTTAGAACTCTGTCACTTCTCATCTCAGCTCAAATGATCAAGCACGGGCCGTGCCCGAAGTCCCTCCGCTGTTGTTTCCTCCCCTTACACCAATCCACGATCATAAAAAACATAGAAAAAGCAGTGGAACAATGAACACAGTGACAAGACATGAACCCAGCAACAAGAGAAACACGAAAGGTCGGTAAAAGACCTGTCTGGGAAGGTTTTGCACCATCCTTCGGCGGCAACGCGGGGTCAGCACTGCTGGGGAAGGGGTCTCGGTGTCACCGTCACTGGGAAGGTGGTGCGTACAAAAATACAGTCATCTCCTTGTGTTGTCCAAGAGAAAGAGCTGTAACATAGAGCTAGTGGCTTTCAAATCCATCGATCCCCATTGGATAATCCTTTCGAGAGGCGTGAAGTAATTATCTCATGTGATCTATCCCCACTGCACCCTTCTCTCGCCCTTCTGAGAGTTATTGGTCATTCACACTTTTAAAAAATAGATATATTTATCAAAATACCCCAAAGGCAAAAAAAAAACAAACGACAAAACAAACAAACAAACAAATATCTTTCGTAAGCTATTTCTCAAAACGGAGAAGGGCGAACAAAACGAAACAAAAACAAAAAAACCAAAACAACAACAACAAAAAAGTCTGCATGAAAAGCAAGCACTCAGAAGGAAGTAATAGCAGCAAAGTAGTATAGATGTCATGAGTTCACTCTGTCTCGAGTCACCGGTTGTTGAAAATAACCTCCAACCAGCAGGGGCAACTGCTGATGAACTGTCTCGTGTAGCACTGGCCCCAGCCTTTCACAAAGCTGATCTGCACGGTGAATCCGG
>VYXF01004166.1:0-16918 GCA_013397295.1 Polioptila caerulea
TGGGAGGGTGCTCTGATGGCCCCCCGGGGGTTTCCCATGTTTCCCGTTGCCATCTGTCCCCCACCGTGCCCGGTTTCCCGGGAGGTTCCCAAAACTCGATCCCCAGCAGCCAAAGCGCTGGGTGTTGGTGGATAGGGATTTTTCCCGGGCCGAGGGGAAAGCAGTGGGGTCCCACACCAGCCCTGGGGTTGGCGTCCTTGCCCTCCAACAAAACGACTCAGAAAGGGGCTGAGCTGCCCGAAATTCCCCCGCCGGTGGCTTGGCAGCAGCCGCCTGACGAAGTGTCTTCCCCGTCAGGAAGCGGCTGGCTCCCGTCCAGGTGGGACCCTGCCAGCGCTGATGGATGCCCGAGGTGAGCCCTGGGAACGCCGTAACCCCCACCTGCAGTGGCCTCCCTGCTGCGGCCACCAGGCCCTGCCGGAGCAGGTTGCCTTATCTCTTATTTTCCAGCAGAAATGGCCTTGGATTTCCCTGCCTGTCGCTCGTGGTTTAGGGCTGGCTGCAGGTGCTGGAGCTCACGCACCACCCGCTTTGGGAGCAGGGAGGGATGGGGAGAGTTGAGGTCGGAGCGGCCTCTGGATTTCCTTTGATGGGGGATGTCCCTGGGGAGAGGACAGAGCGATAGATCAGTGTCAGGATGAGGGAGAGAAGCTGCTGTGGGTGACAGCTCAGCTCGGCACAGTTCACTCCTGGCTCTGAAATGTGTGTTCCCTTCCCAGGTGCTGCCGTGCCACCCTGCTCCTGGCTAACCAGCACCAGTTCTTCAGTGGCAAGCTTTATGTCCTTCTCCAGTAGCTAAAGCTGCCAGTTGAAGAACTGTTGAATGTAGCCACTATCTTCTCATCACTGGGCCCTTGGATGCCAGCCAGAGCCATGCCCTGAGCGACCGGGATGAGCCACTCCGCAGCGTCCTGTGGATTGGAGGGCTGAGGATGAGTCCACCAGGATGAAGAAAGTCTCCTCGAAGCCTCCAGACAGAGCCTTGGCTGGAGGATTGCCAGACAGCCGTGCCAGCAGGGCTGTCAAACCATGTCCCCCCACCTCAGTGGGGTGGCACTGGGAGGTGACTAGAGGAGACTGAGAGAAGCATTAAACATTGTTTTGCTCAACTGTTCAGTTTTAGGAAGTTTGTTGCCTGTGGGTTGCCTGGATCAGGTGGGAAGATGGTGGGGGCTGCAGACCCTGGGGGGCCACAGCACCAGAGCTGTGCCCCCAACTGCTGCCACGCTGGGGTCTGCCGGTGGAGGGTTGATCCTTCAGGGTTTGTCCCGAGCCAAAGGCTGGGCGTAGGCCACAGGTCTGGCCTGCTGCTGAGCTCAGGAGCTGGATTAATCCTGCAACATGCCAGGCAGTGGGATGGAGCCTGGGGAGAGGGCTGGCTCCACACCCACGCTGCCCTGCTGCGGGTCGGGCTGGGTGCGGTGGGGCCGGGCCACTGGGCCAGGGTGACTCAGGGCCAAGTCATGCACAGCCCTGGACGCTGTTCCAGGAACCTCTGTCCCTGGGAGGTCCCACAGCAGTGCCAGGATTCCAGGTATTTTGGAGCTAGCAGCACTCAGAGGGGCCGTGGTGAACTTTATCGGGCTCTTCCATGGTCCAGGCTCTGGCTTGGTGGTGAAGAGAAGCAGAAGACTGCCCTGGAAGGAACTTGGAAGCTGCTCTCCAGGGCTGGAGAAGCCTCTGCCTTGCACTGAGGTGGGAGCTCCATGGACCCAGCAAGGCTTCCAGGGAGCCTTTGCACCCCAGGCTTTCCCACAGGACTGCCAGGACCACCAGCTCCCAGGCAGCCTTGGTGAATGGGAATCAGGGGAGTGTCCAGGCATTGCTGCTCAGGGCCTGCCAGGAAGAGCACAGCTCATCCCAGCTCCGAGGGCGGGCAGGGAGGAACAGCCCTGTGCTGAAATGTCTGCACAATCTCAACTTAATCTGCCTGCCCAGGCTCCAGCTGCCCAAGGCAGGGCTGCTCCCAAACTCTGGCACCCAGCACAGCACAGAAAGTGGCCTGGTGTCCATTAAGTGGTAGAAGTAGAATAAGTCTGTTGTCCTGGGGTCTTTCCTTCTTACATAAAGCTGCTGTGCTTGGTGTGTTCTTGCTGATGGTTACAAGAAGCTGAGTTCCTCGGGGGTGGTTGTCACCCAGAGGGAGTGGGACTGCTGAACGCCCTTGGATCAGTTCCTCCAGCTTGAGGCAGAGCCCGTCTCTTCCACCACAGCTGCCCTGCTGCAAGTCCATGCAAAACAGCTGGCACCTGCTCAGTGCCCAACACATCCTGGAGTGCACTGAGGGGCAGAAAGTCATGGTGGAGGGTGCCTGAGGGCAGGGAGGAGCAGCTCCTGGGCCATGCTCCCCCTCTTCTGCAGCACAGACTGATCTGTATGAGAGCTGTGTGCTCCATGTGCCTCACAAATCTGTGTGCTCCCTGTCATGAAGCAGCAACCTGTGCTGCTGAAACCCAGCTCTTTCCTGAGGAAGATGTGGCTCTCTCAGAGCAAAGAGTTGCCCTGAGCAGAAGCACCAAACCCACAGGGTCAAGAAATGCAAAACCTTGTATTTCAGGTCAAAGTCATGTGTGAGGTGCCAGAGGATGAGTTTGGGTGTTTAATACAAAACCAGCACTGCAGTATCTCACCTGCTGAGCAGAGGGCTCTGGCTATCCTGCACTTCATGTCAAACCAGAGGGGATTTTGGGCTGCCACTGAGTGTCCCTGTGGGAACTTGCCTGGCTCCTGGGACTTACCCTTCCTCCTGCACAGCCCCATGTGACTGGTGAGTAAGTGCAAGGTTTCCTGTAGAAAGCACAGCCTCCCTCGTTGCTGCCTTGCAAAAATCTAGTAACTCTTTCCTCTAGCATCTGGCCACCTCCTCCAAGCATCCAGCATGCAGGGACACAGCAGGAAAGGCTGGATCTGGGATTTCTCTGCCAGACGCTGGCTGCTCGCTGCAGCAACTAATGCAATATTCAAGACAGCAGTGACACTGCCAGCAGGTGCTGCTGGCTCAGAGGTCGGGTGGCATCCCCCTGTCCTTAGGGGCAGTGTATTCTGTGCAAGTTCCTGCACACAGCCCACCCCGTTCCCTGATGGGAGAGCAGCTTGTCTCGGTCACAGCTCCCCTTGCTGGGAAAATGTGTTTTTGCAAAGGAGAAGGTCAGCGTGACCGGTGTGCTAAATGAGAGCTCTCTGCCAACAGGGAAGGAACAGGAGGAGCTGGTGTATCTCTGGCTGGTGCATCTGTGCATGTGTGGTGGCTGCTGCTAGCTCAGACCCTCAGCTGAGCCCCAGGCCATGGGCATCTTCCTCCCATCCAGCACAGCAGAACACCAGCTCTGCTGAGCTCTGCCCAGCACAAGTGGACAGCCAAGGGTTGTCTGCAAACACAAAATGCAGGTGTTGGGTTCAGTTTTGCTGATGGTTTTATTGCTCCAGGGTGGGAGGATGTGGAGCTGTTAACATTTGATTGGGAGCCCCTCACAAGGGGCACACACCAAGCTCAGCTTTGTGCCAGCGAGGTGATGTTGCCAATGTCACAGGCCCTGAAAACAAGAGGTAGGTTGGGGATTTGCAGTGACTGCTCTTGGTTTTGTGTCTCCCAGTGGACTCTGCTGACATAGGGAACAGCACAGAGCCACCCACCAGCTCAGTCAGGATGTCACTTACTCTGCTTCTTCTTTGGAGATTTGTTTCCCCAAGTACAAAACTTCTGCAATCAGAGACACCATGGGGTCACAGTTCAGGCTGGCAGCTGCAGTCACATGGCCATCCCTGGAAGGGAAAGAGGAAGAATGTGGATCTCAGTGCACATAGCTCAGCACAGCAGCATCCCTGTGCCACAGTGGCCAGGGAGCAGCTGTATTCCAGAGGGCTCAGGGCAGGGTGGCTGGTGCTGCAGGATGCACAGGGACTCGTGGCAGATTGCCTGGCACTGCTGGGAGCTGGGCACTGAGCCTGGGAGCAGTGGGGCAGAGGCAGAGATGTGTCCCAGGCTCTCTACCCAGCTCGTGTCATCATTTGAGTTCATTCTCTTTTCCTTCACTGTCCTGCTTTGGTTTTCTCTGGTTCAGCACCCAGAAGCTGCCTTTAGTGCACAGCCAGGAGATGTGAAGCCTCTGTGGGATTTCTGCAGGCTGTAAGGAGAGGACTGTGCCCTGTTTCCAGGGCATGGACTGGCCATGGATTCACTCACCTGATGTAAAAGATGAGGAATTTCTGTTGCTCCAGGCTGCCCTTCACAACAGTATCCGTGTATCCCTCCCCACAACCTGTGAGAGAGAGCCTGCTCACGGAGCCCTGGCACAGCAGTTGCCACCCATCCCACCTCAGAGCCAGTGTGTGTAGGGACAGAGGGGACAGTGACTGGGGCTGGGACAGGGCTGGGGAGCAGACATGGAGGCCCTGGACAAGCAGAATCGACACTGAGCTTGGACTCCTTGGTTTGGAGAGGGAAGTTCTTCCTCTGTGACCTCTAAGCCACTGGAGCTCAGCAAAGAACAAGAGCTCTGAGTGACCTCCAGGGCCCAAACTCACCATGGCAGCCAGTCCAGAGCTTGAGCTGCTTCAGGTGAACTCTGAACCACAGTGTGTTTACAAGCCCCAGACCCAGCTGGTGGGAAGTTTTCCTGTTCCCCTCCCTCTGGCCCTTCCTACCTGCATAGCGGATGCTTTTCCCAAGCAACGTGGTCCAGAAGTAAGGGACAGTGTGCAACTCCTTCCCTCTCTTCAGCATGTTTAAAGCAGCACAGTGACCTGTGATGAACCAACACAGGGAATATTTTTCTTGCAGGTCCTTGAAAGTTGTTGGCCGTGTGTCCTGCTGTCCCTTCTGTCCCCTTCCCCTCTCTAAGGGAGCTGGGAGGTGGCGGGGCTGTGCCCTCACCGTGAGCCTCGGCCACCTGCTGGTGGCGGATGCTGGTCCTGTCCCCGCCGAGCAGGGCCACCGGGAAGGTGACCACGTCCCCCGCGGCGAAGACGTTTGGGATGTTGGTTTGCATGTGCTAATGGGACAAAAGGCAATTAGTGCAGTGATGAGAGGGAAAGGATGGGCTGTGAGCTGGGCTACTCAGCTGGCACTCACCAGATTCACCAGGATGGCACCTTTGTCATCTCTGGCAATGGAGGTGCCCTTCAGAAAGGCTGAGCTGGGGGTTGACCCTGTGGGGAGAGGAGCAGGGACTCAATGCAGCGAAGTTCTGCAGGGACAGGGAGGAAATTTGGCCTCACAGTTCCTGCTCCTGCTTGGAGCAGTGACCTGCCACTACAGGGGCAATAAAACCAGGGCCCAGGACACAGCACGCTCTGGTTACACAGCAGGGACTTGTGCAGCTCAGCAAGAGCCAAAGGCACAGAGAGAGTATAACCAGCTCCTTTCCTCCTGCCAGGGGTGTGCTCATGGGCTGCTGACTTTTCCAGGTGTTTGGGGCCAAGAGGAAGGGCTGGATGATAACAGAGTGGGAAAGAGACTGCAGGGAATGGTATCCTGGACATGAACTGTGGTGCCCTGGGCCTGCTGGGTATTTTCCCCATTCCCAAAGTTGCCTCCATTTCCCAGCTGGGGTCTCTTACCTATTCCCACCACTACCACATCTGCAGGGAGATTCTCTCCATTGGCAAGAACAGCCTCTATGACCTAGGAAAGAAGGAAGGATCATTAATAAAGAGTTAAAACCTCTGTCCTAATTCCCACAGTCTCCCTGCTGCTTTGCTCTTTGCTGTCTTTTTTCTTCCCCAGGTTTGGATCACCTTGTCCAACTAATGTGTGTTGCTGGGAATGTAAAAGAAAATCATGCTGTTGTCCTTGGGATGGGAACATTTACTGCTGCCCTTCGAGCCCAGAGCAGTGCTCAATGAAAAGGAAGGGAGGGTCTAGACATGGGAGAGGAAAGTCTGATGTAGGCACTGGGTTATATCTCAACTTGGGCTTTTTCCCCCTAAAATTAGCAGTTCAGGGATCACAAAGGCATGACTGACCTTTCCATCCTTTCCTTTCAGCTCACAGAGTTCTGTTTTCATGTGGAACATCACCCCTTTATTTTGCAGCATCTGAAAAGGACTGGTTTGAGTATTCATTAGGAAATTCCAGGCTATAAAAACAGCTGTACCCAGCCAAAACCCAGGCAGGCAGCTCTGCTGCTGCTCCAGCCTGCAGGGAGGTTCCATTTGTGTCCCTGGCTGGTGCAGGCAGCCTGGAAGCTTGGCTTTTCTCTGCAGTCCTGGTCAGGACTGGTGTGTGAGGTGGGTTTGGGATGAAGAATTGATGTGTGTGTGTGGGAGGATTGGGACCAGCCATGTGTGCAGAGCTCGTGGGTGAGGACAGAGGCTGGGCATGCAGAGTTGTGACTCAGCACAGGGGTGAGGTTTCCAGGGCTGATGTGGATCCCTGGGCTCCTTGGATATCATGTGTTCTCCATCCTAGAAATTAGCCCCAGGTTTTCCTAACCTTCATGGCGACACCTCCAACCTGAGGACCCAGGGTATGCTGGAAAGGGAACTCCTCTCTTTCCACCACTGAGATGGTTCCAGCCTTGTCTGAGAGGAAGGCAGCCACCTCCATTCCTGCAAGGAAGAGGCATGCCCATGGTAAGGCTGCTGCAAGCATGAACCTGCACCCTTGGAAACCTTCTGCCCTTCCAGGGGAACAAATCTGATGTGCTGCCAGTGCTGAACTGCTTTGCTATGCATTTCTGGGCTCAGGTATTTAGCTCTCCCCGTTCTTTGTTCTCCTGCACACAGACCTGGATATTAGGACATGCAAAGAATAGCTCCTGGTTATGTACAAAATAATTCCCTTTCTGTGCCTTAGCCCCTTGCTTTCCTAATGCTCCTGGGGAATCCAGCTCCTCTGGAGGACAGTGACCTTTTCATAAGGCACATTTCCCTCTGTCCATGCGTAGCAATTGTTTATAGCTCTCAAAGTTTCTGGCTATCAGAGGAAAGAATGAGTGTGTGCTGTGTCACACACACCCCCAGCAGCCCCAGGGCTCCAGGGAGGATCCCAGCTGGGTAGAAAAGGAACATCCCTTCCCTGAGGCCCTCTAGTTAAAGTGCACACGAAACAGAAGGTGGTTTCAAGGCTCTTGATGATGGTTTGACACCCACTCCAGCCTGGTACCTATGAATGAAGCTCCTACAATCACCAGATTCTTCCCAGTTGCCAGCTCCAAGATCTTGCTGGACTCTTCTGGAGTTTGGAGTGTGCAAACGTTCTGCAACTCCGCACCTGGGACTTTGAGGAAACCAGAGCTGAAAGAGAGAGAATCCAGATGCATTTCATGATACAAATTAAACAGAAAAAAATGAGAAGGGAGCACAAACCCATGGCTGTGTCATTCCATTCTGCCCTTTCATCTCATTTCCTACCTCCACCACTACATCCTAGGGTTGGCCTGCCTAAAATCCCATGGGTGGCAAAGGCTTTGTGCACTCACTGGCTGCCTGTTGCAATGAGTAGCTGGTGGTACTTCTGAGAGGACCCATCCATGAAGCGAACCTTCTGCTTCTGGAAATCCACTGACACTGCCTGCAGGAGAGACCACACAGGTCACACAGGTACCTCTGACCCATCCTCTGCCTTGCCTGTGCCTGTGTGCCTTGTTTCTGGGCGCTCAGGGGAGATGAGGGGTGCTGGGGTCTCCTCTCCCACTTCCCACAGGTCCATCCATGGATGCACAGATCAGTGTTACACCCTGCCCACGGCACGAACAGGATCACCCACTGAGGACTGAGCTCTGCTGCTCTGGTACCTCTTTCTCTGCCCAGAACTCTATGCCCCGAGCCTCAAGGAATTCAGGTTTCCTCAGGTAGATGTCCTCAGCCTTCAAGTTCATTTCCTGGAAACAGAAGAAAAATATGAAATGATGCATTTCTTAGAGGCAGCAATTCTTCTGAAGTGTTTCTTGTGGAGTCAGATTGTAAAAGAGGTGAATTTTACATTAGTGAATCACAGCTCCCCCCATGGCCCCATCCCCATCACCATGTGCCCACCTCAGAAAAAACATCAAACTTCAGTGGGAAGAACTCAATAAAAGGAGGTAAAACCATCAGTTTATGTTGACTCTGATCAAAGACTTTCTGGAAGGAAAAAGATGTTTTCCTGGAAACACCCCTATTCCTTTTGGATGCCTCAGCACTGCTGCTTTGCTCCCTCCATTGCTCCTGGCCCTGAGTGTGGCCCATGTCACACAGCACAGTCCTGCCCTTGTCGCACACAAACCTTGGTCAGTTTGGGCTTGTCATAGGGAACGTGTTTCTCATTGGTGGCCATGATGATCCTGCCAGTGAATCCCTCCTGGCGGAGAGTCTCTGCACACACCAGGGCAGCCACACCTACGAGAGATGCTCATCTCAGCCCTCTGACGCGTCACTGCGGAGGAGGAGCAGGTCGGTCCTCCCTGGAGGGTGGCAGCTCCCAGCGTGTGTGTGAAGGGGGAGAGCTCAGATCCCTTCACTGACCTCCCCCCAGCAGCAGCATCGTGTTCTTGTTGAGGAGGCACCTCCTGCTCGTGTCCTTCACCCTCAGGCTGCTTTCCAGGTCCTGCAACAAAACAAAATGCTCAAGTCACTCGCAGCCCAGGGCGCTGCCTGTGCTCAGTGACAGCAGGTAAGGTCAGTACCTTCTTTTTTGCAGTAATAAACACCTTTCCATCTTCTACTGTAACCTGAAGGAGGGAAAGGAGAGGTTTTTTAAGTGCTGCATCCATGAGGTTGTGGATGTAGGAGCTCTCCTGGGAGATAGTGGTCCAGTGTGCCATCTGTCCCTGACTCTGATCTTGGATGTCACATGATGCTGAGGAGCTCAGAGCTTTTCTCCTCATCCTAAGAGCACAGAGGAAGAACTGTAAATCCTCTTTTTCTTTCCAAAAGCACTTGTGCTGGCTCTGAGGAATACCAGGATCTATGGCATCACCTTTGATTGAAAGGAGCTTTAGGGCAGGGAGTTACATAATCCCAAGAAATCTTCCCAAGAATCATCCCTTGTGTCGAAGCTCTGAGAGACAGAGCTGTGGTCAGGGCAGGGGGCTTGTGAGAGAGAATGAATGTGGGAGGCACCCAGATGGGAGGACAAGAAGTCACCTTAAAGCAGGAGATACAGTCTAGAGTAGGGTATTCCTCAATGTCTCCTGTCCTGATGTTAAAGCAGGCCCCGTGCCAGGGGCAGCGCAGCCTCTCCCCTCTCAAGACCCCTGCAAGAGACCCCCCAAAGCTGGGCAGTGAGAACCAACCCATCACCTTGGGTGTCAAACCAAGGTGGTTTTTTCCCCCTGCCCTGAGCCAGGGTTACCTTTGCTCAGTGGGGCACCGTAGTGGGGACATTTGCTGCCTAGAGCACGGAATTCCTTCCTGTTCCTCACCAGCAGCACTGGGTAGCCGGCCACCATCACATCCAGGAGCCTGAGGGAGAGGTGCAGAGGTGGGCACAGAACCTCCTAAACCCCCACCATCGCCCCCAGGTACTCACTGTCCATCCCCAACATCGTCCTCCCTGCAGACCTCTACAGTGATGGTGTCATCGCTGTCCATGCTGGTGGCTGCTGGGGGCTGGTCAAGGTCAGGCACTTAAAGGGTCCCAAATTTCTGATGAAGCAGCAAAATTACCTTCAACTGGTGAAAAAGACCCCTTTTTTAACTTTGTGTCTAACCCCAACACCCATTCCTCTGCCCTTTTCTCTCTGAATAAACCCACTTCTCGTTTCCAGCCCTGTGTCCCATTAAACCAAACTGCAACACAGGGTGGGTGAGCAGATGTGATTAATGGCTCTTGTAAACAAATACAATTATTTATGGGGAGGTGCTGCTGCCATAGCCCATATCTCCCTCAAATTGGGTCTAAAGAGATGCTTCAGCCTCTCCAAAGCCTCTCCAACATTTGTGCAGAGATGTTATTCATGGTAATTGCCGTGAAAGCACTAATCCCCACCCAAAATGCCTCCCGGTCTAGAAAACAGCCAACCCCCTTGGTCCTTAGTGCTCTCCCTGCCTCAGCAGTCATTGAGAGGCTGATTAGGAATCTCCTTCTCTATTTTGGAGAGGGGAAAAGCAAGAAAAGGAGCAGAAGGTCATTGGAGGCAGGTTTCAGTGCAGGGTGGTGACTTGGTCCTGCAAATCCCCCCTGCACCAGTTCTCTAATCCCAGGTCCTTTAGGAGAAGCATCGTGGGTACTCACCTGGTCCTGCCAGGGGGGTTCAGGCACCTGTCCCCCAGGCCAGAGAGCCACCACTGCTTCTGTCTGCGACTTTCTCCTGTGAGGTGACACCCTTGTGTCTCACCACAGGAGAGAGCTCTGCCTGATGCCAGCCCACGGCTGCTGATGCTCTCCCCGAGTTGCACAACGTTCCCATCCATCAGGAGATGAAGCTCCTGGAAGCAGCCACCTGCCAGGGAGTTTTATCTGATTTCTGCAACTGGCCTGAGCCTAATTAAGGGTATTTTGCTGGGGTTTAGAGTTGCAAAAGAATTGAGGGCACGTAGGAATTATGGCACAGGTGTGGTGGAAAGATGGGGTGCGTCATGGGCAGCGTGACCAGAAACTCAAGGGGATTCAGTGGGTCCCTTCCCACTGCCCCTTTTCCTGGTGGAATGCACTCCAGCTCAACACAAGGTATTTTTGCAGCGCTTTGGAATGATATTGCTACTTTTTATATATCTGAACAACATTTTAAATGCTTTAATTTGATCTTTTGGTAGGATTTTTCTCCGTTGATTTTAAGGAACATGAAGATTTCAGCAGCTCTGCGTGTGCCTTACAACCCAGCTCTGCTCCTTGTTCAGTCACTGATGTCCAGGCACACGATCCCATCATCCCTTGGCCCGTGAAGGATGGCATGGAGCGTGGTGCTGCTTGCTTGTTGTTATTTTTACAACAAAGTGGGAGTTGCAAAAAAACAGGAGTAACACCTACACTGTTTGTGTCTCCTCTTGTTCTTATCTCTATTTCACAGTCAATATGTTTCACAACTTAAAATATGCCTCAGAAATTAAGGGGGGAAAAGTTACCAACAGCGTGCTTCCATCATCTCCCTTGCAGAACAGGAGATCCACAGGGATCAGCTGCCTGCCAGCAGCCCGTTCCCAAATCCAGCAGCAGGGGGGATAAAAATCTTCTGGTGGGGATGACCTGGAGAAGAAGGCACGTTCAGGATGCTGGATAAGTGCAGGCTGGATTATTTGGGAAGCAGTTCAATTCATGGGACCCTCCAGGCCGTGAGCACCCCTTCCTTCAGAGCAGGATACTGGGACACTGCTGTGTCTGGACAATCCCCGGCCCACGAGCTCTGCCCACCCACGATGGGCACAGGAACGAAGGATTTTCTCACAGCACCAATGAGCAGCTTCTGTGCTCTGCCCTCCTGGCCAGGAGCCTGAATGTGAAGCAATTTGGCTGCCAAACGTCCGTATTTAAACTCTCTGTAATTATTCCCCAGAAGCGCGTTCCCACGTGGAGGAGCAGCAGCCCTCGAGGAGCGTTCTCTGACTCAGCAGAAATCGCTGGAAAACATTTGCTCCTGGATGGAAATCTGCAGTGAACAGGCAAAGGGGCAGGCACAGAGGTGTGCAGCTTTAGGATGAGGCAGGTGGAGCTTGATCCTGAGCAGGGACATTTGCACTGCAGGGCTGAGTAGCAGACTCGGCTGCTGGATGCTGCTGGATGCAGCCGAGCAGCCAGGAAAGGATTTGGTAAAGTGCAAAGGAAAGGGCAAAACAAAATGCCTGACAGAGGCAAAGATGATAGAACAGATATTTAAAAGGTGATAAACAAGGGATACAAAGTGGAAAAGGGCTTTGGATATCAGAGAGAAGGTGGGGGTTGGCTGCAAGGATGTTAGTGTGTGTCAGGAACACACAATATGCCCTCGAGGGACTGGGATGGATTGGAGGCAGATTTTCAGGAACATGCCCTGTAAACATCTTTTGGCCCTTTTTAGGTAAACCAGAGGTGGTTACTCAGAGTGTTTTAGACCTTTGCCTGTAGCATAAGTCAGGATTAAACAGAGGAAGGGAGGAAAAGAAAGTGGTGCCCTCAACCACAAACAGAGCCCAGGTGGGCGTCAGACATCTCTGATGTTATCTGCCACCCACATTGCTGCTGACACACGCGAGGTGCTGGGCTGACCTTGGGTTTTATTAGATGCCTTCACCTCTGCTGTGTCTCCCCTGTGCTGCTGGCCCTCCAGAAAACTCAAGTTTAGAGGCAAGGATTTAAGGGGTGTAACTTTCCTGCCTTCAAGTTCCCACCACCATCAGCTGGAGTAGCACATTTTCTCATGCCATGGCTGTGTGGATTCATCTTTTTCCCACCCTTTTCCCAGCTCAGGGCCCTTCCCTGCTCTACCAGACCCACTGATTTTAACAAGCTGCACCCACGGAGTCAAATCATAGGAAAACTGCTCAGCTGCAGGAAGAGGAAGTGAGGTGAAACCAGCAGCAGAGCTGAAGTGATTAATGGGACACTGCTCTCAGAACAGCTTGGTTTGTGATATTAATAACGAGAGAATTCAGGAGGGAACCTAACCTGTTCCAAGCTGCAGAGCTGGCAGCAGCAGGAGATGCAGTGGGGAAGCTCCTGTGCTGGTATTTGTGAAACAGGAGGAACTGAGTGGGCTCAGAGGGTGTGATGCTGAAGTGGGTGTAGGGCTGGGATACGCTTTCACCTTGGAGGACTCATTCCTAGCCTGTCTGAAATGCAAAAAACCCCATGCAGTCATAAATGCATCATGATGTAATCATAAAGCACATGCATATTCATCAAAAATTACTTCAGCTTGAGACTGGTGAATTAAAAAGGGGAAAAAAAATGTTTATCCCACAAGGGAAGAAGACAAGGAAAAGGAAATATTTAGTGGGAATGAATTTGCTTACAGGGTAAGAATAATTATATGTGGTGTTTCACATTTTCTTCCTAAGCATTCATGTCTGGTGATGGTGAGAGATGGGATACAGGCCTGGCAGACACCTGGCACCACTTCACAGTGAACACTGGGGAAGGAAAGAAGGAACTGGGAACCTTACTAATAACAGCGCATAAAGAGTTAAGAAAGTCAAAACATTTGGGTCATGGCAGCTGCTGGAAGCAGAGGAGACCTGCCCATGCTGCTGTGCTGGAAGGGGATTTGCCACTCAATGGAATTTTGTTCATCCCATGGCATACCTGTGCAGCTGGAGTGAGGAGAGAGCACATCCTTTGTGCCACTGGTTCATGACAGCTGCTCCAGCCCAAGCCCTTGAGGAACAGCTGAGCCTGCAGCATCCTTAGGGACACTCTGCTGTCAACACAGGTTTCTCCAACAAGTCCCTTGTGCCAAGTCCTGAGGAAAAAAAATATCCTTTCAGTCCTGGGAAAAAGGAAGAAGAGCAAAAGAAGAGCATCCAGCTCAACCTGCCCTGGGGTCATTTATGATGTGGGCAAAGCAGGCTCTGCCTGGGTGGTTTGGGAACATTCCCACATGCCAGGCTGCAGAAGGCACCTGCTGTGCCCAGTCTGCAGCTGGTATCTGGCATCAGAACATGCTGGTTCTGTGAAGCTCCTGGGAGACATTGTATTCCAGGAACGGTCTCAGGAAGGATGAGCAGCCTGGGCAGCAGAACACCTGCAGGGTTGGTCAAAACACTGTGGGCTGGAAGGAAAAGCCTTCCCTCAGGAGTGAGAGCTTGCAGACTGGGCAGGGTAAATGGGCAGGCAGTGCTGCAAGTGCAGATGATTTCCTCTGCCACGTGAATTCAAGTCCTGAGGTCAGTGGTAAAGTGCTGCACATTTTGGCATTTCTTGCCTTAAATTCTGGAGCTGCTCACCAAACTCACAGAGACTGAAATCCCTTTCTCCCGTGCCTACAGCAAATTCTACCTGGATAATATCTAGCTTCCACATCAGGAAGGTGTTCCTGGCAGGAAGGGGTGGATGCTCAAGTTCAAATTGATTTCAGCTCTCTCCACAGCTGCCTCTGCAATGCCTGGGCATGCTTTGCCATGCAGAACTTGCATTTTGCACAGGAGATCCTTTCATAAGTGTGGAGTTCCAGACTTCCTGAATGGAGATGTGGATATATAAAGCATTCGTACATCATCTGACTTCTTATGGCCCAAGCAGACAGAGTGGTGACACAGTTTAGAGAGGGATGGAGACAACAGCTAATTAAAGTTTGGAAACCAAGCTGCTTGATTTGTTTTGAGCTCTTGGACTCTTTTGATTACTTCAGGTGTGAGCCAGGTCTGGCATTAGCTGAGCAGATGGGTTTTATGACTCCCTGGATGCAGAGAGAAAGGACAAGGCAGGGAAGTTTGCGAAAACAGGAGCATGGCTTGTGCCTGGCTCCCACATCTGCTGGCTCTGCTGAGTCCTCAGTGGCGTTTGGGAGCAGAGTGGGCTCCTCCTTAAGTAAGGGATGTGAAAGTGCTAAGGGTGAAAGTGCTAAATCACATCCATACCCCCACCCAGGAATAGTTGGGGAGCAGCTGGAGGGGACAGAGTTCAGTTGGCAGAATGCTTGTGGTGGATTATCAGTAAACTGACAGCTTTTTATTGTGGAAAATGGGTTCTATCTCTCAGATGTGCTGCAGAGAAACTACAGCCTGGGAAAGGGAGACAAAAACGATTGTCTAGCTATTGAATAAAATTCTGTGCCCTCGATTTACACCCCGACTGCTGCTGGAAAGCCCCCACCATGGAATTAGCTGTGCTGCCCGTGGCATTATGGATGGACCTGGGCACGTCCTTGCTGGGATCTGCAAGGAGTCCCTGCCCTGCTGGGAGCAGGCACCGGCAGCCACCCGGCACCAGGCTGAGCTGCCTCCCCGCAGAAAATGAGGTCGTTTGGGGACAGTCGGAAAACTTCTGGAAATCTGGGTGAAAAAGGCAGTATCTCCAAATAAGGTGGGAATAAGGAATCCCATCGGGTCGGGCTCCCAGTTCTCCAGCGGGCGTGCAGGGACCTCTTGTGGCAGCTGCGCCCTGGAGCTCCCGTCCCTGCTCTTCCGTTCGGGTTCTTTTAGGACAAGCCTGGCCCCCGAGCCTGTGGCGTGTGGTTGAATATTTGGCCTGTTCTGGTGTCAGGGGACTTGTTTGTCACTGGGCTTGGAAGTCTCTAGTTCCAAAACCGCCCCCGGTTAATGCCATTGCTGCAGAGGAAGGAAGACACGGAGAAAAGGCTGGAATCGGGGTTGCAAGAAACTACGGCTCAATGGGAAGTCCTGGTAAAATTAAATTAAATCTGGGCTAAAATGACCCAAAAAGTAGTTTATATGTAACTGTTGGTAGTAGTCTAGCAATGGGATCAAAGTCCTTGAACCAGAGGCTCAATTAATCCCGGCTTAAATTCCTCTTATGCAGAAGTGGTAGGTAAAAGCTCTCCAGCCTCCAGAAACATTTTAACTATTCCTGTCCCCGAGCCCGGCTGAATGTTCATCTTTAGGATAAACACACCACAAACGGAGGAGCCCCTGGGGAAACGGGGCTGGACACGCAGGCATTCCACGGTCTGGCATTTTCCCTGCAGGCAGGTGAAGGGCAGAGCTGTCACCAGGGAAAGGGGCAGTCAAGATTTTTTGAGGCTAAAACACCGCAGATGACTTCTCATTTGGAAACAGGCTCAGTGCAATTTTATACTCAATTAATTGTTAAATGATTTTTCTCCTCAGTGCCCTGAGCAGCCCAGCACGTCTCCAAGGCATGTCTCTCTTTCCCCAGCACATCTTATGCTGAACAAAAATGTCTTTGCATTTGGTCTTCTCAGTAACAGAATAGCCTGTGTGATCCTCCCAGTCCTAATACACGAGATTATTTTAAATCCCCTGAGCACTCAGAGCTGCCTATTACTTGAGGCAGTGTCTCCCTGCCACGTAACTGTTATGAAAGTACATTGTCTTGCCTGGCTTTTAAGCAAATTTGTGCAGCATGAACAGATGCTTTTCTACCAGTTAGGACTCTCATAGAAACACAGAATCGTTTAGGCTGGAAAAGGACCTCACCCGTCTCCCAATTTGATTTAATCACTCAGTGTCCCTTCCATCAGTGTGTATTTGATGTTTTTGTGTCCGTCACTCCAAACAGGATTATGTTACAGGGCAGTAACTAAGAGCTCCACACGCTTCTGTTTCAGCGAAGAGGAAGTAGAAGATTTCATCCAAAATTAATACCTCAAAGGAGAGGTGGAGTTTGACATTAATCGGTGTGTACACGGTGACTCAGCCCGGCGGCAGAAGGGGAAGCGAGGGCTGCGCAGCAGCTTCTGCTGGAGACATCAAAAAGCAACAAGGGAACGATCAAATTACGGGAAGCTGGAGAAGCAGCCCCAATTGTAGGGCAGAACTAAAATCGGGATTGTGAATTTCCACAACCTCCCGACAGCAGAGCTGGGGTATCCCAGACATCGGGGAGCTCCTCTCGGGACCAGATATGAGGCCGGGGGATGAGGGATAACAGTGCTGTGGGCAGAGCGTTTTTAGGCAAAGCAATCAGATCTTTCTCCGTGCTTGGTGTGCGATCAGCCCCGGTGGTGCGGTCTGGGGGTGTCCCGACCCGGGGTGAGAGGCGGCTTGGAGAACTCCTGCACAAGGAAACAATGACGGTGATGGGCATCACCTGCCGGGGATGCTTTGGGGAGAGGGACCACCGGCCGCAGCACTTCATTGGAGAGGTGTTCGCCCTCCGGTGCCACCAAGGTGGAGGAGGAACCTCCGGGAAACGAGGGAAGCGCTCCCAGTTCCCGCACAGCGACGGGACACGGGTCCCCCGCTCCCTGCCAGGCTCTCAGCCAGCTCCGGGCTGGCGCCGCTTCTGCCGTGCGATGCCAGGGAAGGCGGATACATGCCCGGGGGCCCCATTCCCCTTCTCCCGCTCCCCGTGTCCCATGCCCCGACGGGAAGCGCTGCCGCTGCGTGCCCGCACCCCTGCGCGGGGGGATGCGGGAATTGCCCGCGCCGGCAGCGGGGCGCA
>VYXF01004167.1:5970-17925 GCA_013397295.1 Polioptila caerulea
TGTTCTCTTTCAGTGAGGCAGCACTCTCCTAGACAAAAAGCAAGAGACATTTTTCCATCAGAGACAAACACAATGAAGAAGAAGGTATCACCTCCTTCAAGGAGACCCAAGAAGAAAGATACAGAAACATTTGTACCAATCTTGCTACAGGGTCAAGGTTTTAAGAGAAATAATTTCTACCTAGCTAGCAAAAATATTTTAATTAAAGGTACTCTCTAATTTGGAACTGGATTTACAAATAGAGACAAATTACTTCATTTCCACAGCAAATTCCATCTTGAGCTTCCTGAGTTCCAAACAAGCATCCAATGCTTTTTCAGCAGAGTGTGCTCTCAAATGTTGTGGTTTTGCTGGTTTTACAGCCAGCAGTGTGGCACAAAGTAAAATGCAAGATGAGGCTGAATCCAATCCAATCCAAATCCAAACACTGAAGCTGTGCCAGAACCCCACCTGCAGCTTTGGCCTGTGCCTAGCCCATGATATTTATTCCCTTTCACACTGTATGTCACCATATTTACACACAGGAATGTGGGGAGCTCAAGGCACAGCCAGACAGAAGGATGCTGAGAAATATTCCCCTGGATTTCCAGACAAATATCCAACCCAGACAGGGATCCATCCATGCCACAGCAGGCTCCTCTGGAGGGACAGCACCTTCTGTGCCCTGGCTGTGCCTGCCAGTTCATGGGAAGAACACATACCTCCTCAAACAGGACAGGAGGCTGAGAGGACAGAAGCTGAGAGAAGTGGAGCCTTCAGAGGGAAGAGGAAAATTCACAAGATGGATTGAGAGAAAGAGTGCAAGACCTGGGAAAGAAAAAGAGAGGGAATAAAATCAAGGAGCTTAAAGAAAATCTGAGAAATGCAGGTAAAAAGTGCCAAAAGCTAAGATTTGTCATACAAAAAAAGAAAAAAAGGAACCAAGAGAAGTAGGATTTCAAAGCACTGATTCATTACAAAGGTGCTGGGACTGAAAAGAAGAAAAGCCATGATCATGAACACAGGTTCGATCCCTGTTTGATCCCTGTATGGATCACAGAATTTATTCACTTGAGAGCTGGACTCCAGGATCCTTGTGGGTCCCTTTCCACTCAATATCCTGTGAAATTGCTCCAAACATACTAAGAAGGCCTAAAACTTGATGTTTTGTCAGTTATTTCTGCAAAAATTTTAGGTAGAGAACACAGGGCATTTACCTGAAAGTCACAGGTGATACACCAAAGTGAAAACCCCAAATGCAGTATGAACAACACAAAACCAAGCAACCTCCATCACACCTAAAGCAAACATACTCCATGGAAGAGGGCTGAGGAAGAGGACAGGCAGCCAGAAATAGCAAAGGGTCTGCACACAGACATGGGGCAGCCAGGCACCTGCACAGCCAACACCTGCTGAGCTCTGAATCTTACTCTGCACGCTACAAATTTTCCTAAAATTGGACTCCTGCAGGGATTTTGTGGGGCTGTCAGTTTTGCAGAAGCAGAATCCATTCATCTGTACAAATGCCAGAGATTTATAGAAATATCTTAAAATGGCACTTCATGCTTGATCCTACTCCTAAACTACCAACCAAATGCCAACTGCACATCCTGTCCAAACTCCCCTTTCTACTTTCCATCTTTCCATTCCCTTTGAAAAGATCTATGACACTGTTGACACAAGCTGCCTTTTCCTATGAAACACTAAAGGATTTGGCTGTCCTGCACAGGACACTGTGACTGAGCCTCAAGTTGACAAGAGCAGTGTAGGGTATCCTTTGAGGAGGTTTTTTACCCACCTTTCTCCCCTCAGAACGTGTCTCTTCTGCAGCAGGCACGCTGGGTGTTTCCCTGTCTGTCTCCTCCTCTTCTCCTGGTTCTGGCCCAGTGTCCTTTGGATGCTCAGCTGGCTGCTCACTGCCTGGGCCCTCCTGGCTGGGCAGCCCTTGGCACTGCACCCACAGGGGAGACAGGTGGTCATAGCTGGTGTGCAGCACGCGAACGGCCACGCTGCTCAGAGCCAGGGATTTGGGCAGCTCAAAGCCATGCCCTGCCTCCTGGAACACGTGGCTCTTGAACCTGGGAAGGGCAGAGACAACAACAACAGGCCCTGGCAGGATTGGCAGCACTTCACTGGGTGTTTCCTCACTAATGGTCAAATCTCTTTAGGAATTGTTGCACTCTCTGAGAAACGTTGTGCTGGCAGGTGTCTGTAAAACCCTCCAGCAAAGCCACAACTGCATCAAGGGGATCAGAAGTTTCAAAAATAAGTCTTGACAGGATGATAAGGAGGCAGGACCAGATGGCAGCTCTTCTAGAAACAACATTCCTGGTAAAACTGGGTAATTTATTGGGAAAATCCTGGCACAGTTGTGATACATCACTCAGTGCCTTTCAAAATAATTCAAATAATACTTATCTTTGGATAAGCTAAGCTGGTCACAAGTTCTAAAAACCTTCTAGTAAAGCAACACTTAGCTTTTAATTGTTGGTTGAATATTTTAAGAGCATGTCTCTGCTGGTCAAAAGTCACTTAACCCATATGGGCTCTTCCTGCACATCAGTGTGACATTGCTCAGCACCCACCCTTCTACTTGTCTTAACAAAACTCACAGCAACAGGTCCTTAGTCAAGCTAAAGTCCTTTCAATAACTTATTCCTTATATTTAGGAAGTCTGCTCAAAAATCTCATTTTGAAAATGTACCATTTAAATGATAATCCAATAAAAACACAAAACTTAGATTCTGAAATGACAGTGCATCTCAGGCTCTAAAATGTTTTTTCTAACTGAGCACAAAGTATCAATCACTGCTTTGCAAGCAACTGGAACAACTTAGAAAATATTAAATGCATCAGCAAGAAACACTGCTTCCAGAGGAATTTCAATTCTCTGCATGAACTTCATTGTTTTTCTTCCAATTTTGTTCTGGCAGTGACAGGGTTCTGCTGTTGCATTTTAAGAAATAAATTCATGTATCCCTAAACCACTCCTTAGCAACAGCCAGCACTGAGAGTCTGCAGAATGGATGCTATTCAACAAAAAAAGAAAAAAAAGGTGATGAGAAATTGATTCTTGGTGTTTACTCAACAAAGCCAGGCCTCTTTTCAAATTAATAATTTCAGCATGCTGTACCTTGCCTTCTTCTTCAGATTGCCCCAAATACAGAAAGTAGTATTTTTATCCTTTATGACTGTATGCATATTCCCAGTTTCAGAATCTTCATACATACTGGCTGTCTACAAAGAGAAAACCCAATGAAATCATGTGTTATTTATTTCATTTGGATTTACCTACATTTACTTGAATAAATTAAAAAATACCTGTAAGAATGAAAATACATCTGACCAAGCCCAGCTGTGCTGTACTTATATACCAAAGCACAACAGTTACCAACTCAAATCTGTTTCTTAAAATTTGAACTACATTCCTGTTTTTCCTCTGACTTCATAAATTCTGTGAGCCAAGTACTGCCAAATAGGGGCTCCTCCATTATTTCCCTAATTCTCAGGATAAATTATAAAAAACAAACAAAAGAAGGATTTACTGAGCTATAATGGACTCCTACTCCAGAGTCACTGCACAGATCATTTTATCATTTAGGCAACATCAAACTTGTGAAATAATAATTATATTGGGAGCTTAATCCTAAGTTCAGTAAACAAGAATTCAACACTTGTTAATTTGCAGGGGGTTTTGCCTGTGCACATACAACTGGTTCACTGTTTCAGTAATATTCTTTGCTAAACATAGTTTATATATAGGATTAATATTCTTGAAACAGCAAGGTCACTACCTACACATGCAGCTCAAAAAACTGACTCTCCAGCACAATTTCATTTTCTTGTTTGAGTACTCTTCACCTTTCCCAAGATCTTAGTTTCAAAAATATTTTAATCACATGAACTTGTATTAAAAAAATGTGTACAAGGCAACCTTATGAGATGCTTTTCACATCTACATTTTCCTGGTACAGTCAACAAATTTCATCCAGCACCTCTTGTTTTCATCATCTCCAAATCTCACAAAATTTCCAAGTAGTTTATTCTTGTCGGACTTAATGATGAGATTTTCCACTGTAAAGTTCAGACTGTCAGGAGTTTGGAGTAATTACAAAGCCTAGCAAGTGCTATAAACATGACTTGGAAACTCACAGACTCATATCTGTGACAGTTTGGGACCAAACAAAGCCAACCATCATTAAAGGACACTGGGAGTTAAACTTTTGTGCACACATCACAACTTTGAAGCAGTAAATCTCACTCACTTTGAGCAGGTTCAGTGTAGCCTCATTGTACTTCTGATGAAGCAGATCCTGCAACTGCAGAATAAATTCCTGGTACTGGTCTCGTTGTTTTTCTGTGATCTCATCTGGTGATGCCTCCAACAGAAGAAACTCCAACTTCTCAATCAACTAGAAGACATTTACAAGGGAAAAATACCTATTTTGAACTTAACATACTGTGTGTTCTGTCATAAAAAATGAGGCAAACCTACTTCCTTTGTGCCTAAACAGATCTTGGTCACAAAAATAACCCTCTTTTAAACAGACAGGTAGGAAATCTAACTTAGAACCAAACCAGCCCAATGAAACCTGTACTACACAGGCAACTTTCCCTCCCACTTTCCAGAAGACTCCATTTAACTTTCTGAAAAAATCCATGAAGTCAGCAAAAATGAAAATAAAATCCAAAATATACAGAGCAGGCACAGATTGCTTAAAACTGCTTCCCAAGTTATCAATGGCTGGTGACTTCTGTTGGTAAAAATCAGTTCTGGGAACTTTTGCTCTTACATAACACTTTACTGGCTCAAGTGTTACAAGATGAGGCTGTTGGCCACCAAAGCATTTGTATCTGCCATGAGCTTGAATGCTCTGGTTTAGAATGGAAGGGAATATGGGTGCTGAATGCTAGACCTCAGCATAGAAACACAGCACACAAATCCCTTAAATGCATATTGAAAGTCAATACACATCTTCTTCAGGGTTAACAATAAATCTGTAAGTAAAGAAAAATAGAAAAATTGAAGAAAAAGCTTCTAGGTGTTGAAGGTCTTTCAGTCATTTGGCCATGAAAAAAGGGAAAATAGAGTTAGAGGGGGCTGTTAAGGATATGTTAAACTGAAATACTCCATTTTAACACTTACTTTTAGGACCACTTCCTCCTTCTCCATCACAAGCTGAACATCCTCATCTCGGGCTTCACGCCACAAGCTCATGAAAGTGTTGATTTCCTGAGGTACAGTGGGGTCAGGAGTCCCATCACAGCTGAGGTAATGCTCCCACTGCAGAAGAGTTCAGAGAAAAGTGGATACAGGTGTGCTGCACACTGCTACTACAAGAAAAAGGAGGGTTCTGAAAGACAAATATATTATAGTGACAAATTCTAACCTGCATCTAAACAGGATTCTAACACCACCTGGTTTATTATCCCTGTGCCAGGAAAAAAAGCCTTACTTTGATATTAATGTGCTAAGATGCTTCTGCCCACCTCACACTTGCTGTTTATGCCTATTTATTTATCAGTGGGTTCTGCTCTGCTCTGCAAAAGCAATGAATTCAGTACTTGCCACAGGGGAGGGGCTGGAAGAATAAAATGACTGAAAACAGAACTGAGAAAGGGGCAGGTGGAAGAGGCAGGTGGGTCTCAGATCAGATCTTGCCAAGAAAACTGAAAATTCCTACACTGGCAATAAAGTGGATTAAGAGCCTCTACTGCAACATGTTTACTCCTCCTTTCTCTGCCTCTGAAGATTTCCTCTCCCTTACCAGCACCAATTCTCCTGTTTCAGAAACCCCAGTAGAAATCCTAGATTAGTGGGTTTTTAAAATAATTTTACTTTCTAATCAACGCTTGGTCATTCCTATAAGTGGTGGAAAGAAAAAATCAGTGGCAGACTAAACCTAATTAATGCCAAACACAAGCCTAACATAAGGTCCCAGGATCAGTTTATCACCCATAATGGAGTTTTTTCATCCATAGAACAGGATATTAAGGAAACATTGCCCTCCTGTTAGTTGTGAAGATTAATAACTCCATCTTACTGAAAATTGCATTACAAAGGAAAATGTATCTTTTAAAGCAAAAGCACTTATAGGATTGCATTCCCAACCACTTCCATCATCATTCCCACTGATTTCAAACAAAGGAACAATAGGGGAGTGCTGACTGCCCTGGAAACTCCTTTATAAAAGATTGATCACTTTTCAGTAATAAGACATCTGATTTCTTTTTTATAAATTTGCACTTAAAAGAGAGCTTCACTTCTATCATCCCATGTTCTTAGAAGTAACAGCACTTTTTTGAGAAAAAGGGTAACATTCTTGGCATGTTGAAATGCATGTCTTCATCTAAACTGAAATTGTGCAGAAATAGATGTGGAAACTCAGTATTTGGTATTATATATTTCTTTTGCCCTAAATAATCTTAACAACAGACCAAGAGAAACTCTGGTTTTTCCCATAATCTACCAGTGCTTTATCAGACTTATTTTAAAAATCAACAGTTCTAGTTTGTCAAAAACATCCATAAACAACAGCTGGCAATGAACACAAGCTGTAACAGGGAAATGTCAATTGCATTCAGAGAAAAATTGTTATAGTGAGAGTGGTAAAGCTGCCAAAGATGCTGTGGTACTTCCAACTTTTAAATATTTCAAAACCCAACTGAGCACCTTGATTTAACTTCAGACTTTGCCCTGCTTGGTGCAGGAAGCTGAACTGCAGGAATTTCAGATGTCCTCTCTAAAATGATTTATCCTATAAATGTGAAGTTGTTCTGCAGAGACTTTAAAAGGATTAAGCAATAACAAGACAAAGAGACAATCCTGGTGTCCACAAGCCTGTAGGATATCAAACCTTTGGTTCCTTACCTGACCAAATCTCCTTATCAGACTGTTACTGAGTGATGTGTCTGCAAGATTCACCAGAGTGAAATCTACTGTATTTCCACACCTAACCACTTAACACTGAACCAGATACATAATGCCATTGGGTGATGATTCAACCACCATGGATGTCACCCTAAGTTGCAGACACCAATTTTTAACTGCATTTTCATACGTTTCCAGCCCTGACCTGGGTTTGTGCCACATCCTTCAAAAATCTGGCAAACCTCTCTCTCTGAATGATGACCTGTGATATCCAGGAACCACTGAAAAAAATGTTCTAGAGAATTTCTTTTTAAGCCCTGGCAGGTTTGTTTTTTTGTGAAACGGTTAAAAGCAGAATGAATTAAAGAAATTAAAGAGGAAGAACAGATACCAGAAGATCTGAAATTACAATTCCTTGTGACTTTTTGGGTAAAGTGTGGGGCATTGACACTTTGATCACCAAACACGTGGGCTTCTCTTTGTTGCCCACATTTCTTTTCTGTGTGCTCCAAAGTAAGGGAGATAAGAGAGTGAGCATGGCCTGTCACTGCTTTGAGATGGAATTTGAAATGCTGTCAAAGCACACAACGACATTCAAAAACTGGAAGCTCCTAAAGTCTCTTCCTTGCCAAACCTCTGGGCAGATTCTGGCAATAAAGTTTACCTTGGCTTGTTCTCTGTCATCCATTTTCCACTGCTGTGCAGAAAGAAATTTCTGTCCCAGTGAATTAAGTTCTGCTAGTTCAGACTCCCTCGCTCCTTGATACTGTTAAAAAAATAAAAATATATATATATATCAAACAGAGCAGTTAAACATTTGGCTTATTTCTTACAATTATTTTACATAGAAGAAACAAATTGGAGATATTTGAATGAGTTATTATTTAAACAAACCCAAAACCAAACAATGAAAACTTGCTTTTTTAATGAAACATTGCTTTTCTTAATGTTTTAATGAAACTTGCTTTTTTAATGACACATTTTTTTAATTGAGACGACTGCAGCAGTTTGCAATATGTTATTGTCACCACAGTAGCTGCTGAGCCATATGATAACATAATGTGACATATGATTGTAATCTCTCACTTGAACAGTTTCCTGTTCAAGCATCATCACCATCCTGGAGCCAGCTCTAAAGGGAGCTGCTAAAAAATGTAAGCATAATTCAGAAAAGGTGTGCAAGATTGTTTTTTTTCTTTTACTATTATTTCTATTTTCTTTTAATTCCTATTATTTTAAGGTCATCTTCTCCCTAGGAGGAAAAAAATATTCTGTGAAGTACAAGAGGAGTAGACAAGAGTGACTCTCCAAAACAATTAGTTTGTTATACAGTTATATATAGTTGTATAATATATAATCTCTTTTTTTTCTTTTGAAACACAAAAGTATTTACCTATTACCAATCAGTTTTTGTTCTGAATGCCAGACTGTTCAGAAAAATAAATACAAATAGTCTAATACACACAAATCTATATAAAAACACAAATCACTGTAACTGCCTGAGCAGGGAACCAATTAAGGATTTTGTACCAAATAGGAACATGAAAAATACATTCAACTGAAAGCACAGTGGAAATGGGAAAACAAACAAAAAAAAAAGGTTAAAAGTTATTTAATCAAACTGAAGAAACACATATCACAAAAGGTAATGTATTTAAACCTATCAAAGCTGGAAAATGTCCTTAACATTGTTCTCAACAAAAAGTACATAAAGAAATTAATTCCTTATTAAACTACTGGTGTTTTACAGGCCTTGTCTGAAGTTGAGAAATAGGATTAGATTTTTTCATTGAGTAAAAAACTAACCTTTGCCTCAAGTTTTTCCAAGTGCTCTTGATACAGTCTCTCCTTTTCAAGCCTTTCTGCTTCTTCTCGTTCAGCTTGTAATTGGGCTTCTTCTGAGGATTGGGAAAGATCAAGGGCATAACTATGCTTTCCTAAATAAAATCTAAAACATTATTTGGTTGCCAGCTATAATGATAATGCCACTATAAAATAAGCAACATAAATGTTTATCCTTCACTGCACAGAAGTCTCCCATATGAAGACTGATCCAAATTAATTTGAGTATTACTAAAACACACTGCCTCTGAACTGCCCCTATCAGTCTGTGAGGATAAAAGTGGAAACAAGGATCAGCAAGTGCAGCAGTAGGAGTGCTCTCTCCATATACAGCTTCAATGAACACAGGTTCTCAACCCAAAGTCTTGAGTGAAACTCAGGGCTTTAATCCCAAATTCCTCTTCTTCTTTCCTACAAATTCAATTTTACAGCTGTTTGTTCATTGAAATCCTCTTCAGGATCTGCTACTCCACACTTCTGGCTTCTCTTTGCTGCCATAGGGACTAGAAAACTAGAGAGGATATGAAAACTAAAACTGATCCAACCTCTAAACCTTCAGTCTAAGATGGCACAGCCTGTGCCTCAATCCAGATGCTCCCAAACAGTGACTTATGTCATCACCTCCAAGTAAATCATATCAAGGGTGTGTGCTGCACTGAGGCAGGGGCAGTAGCAGTTCCCAAATCTGCCTGTGCCCACCTGAGCTGCCAGTCCCACCACAAAACCTTACCAGTGATTAGCAGTCACTTAGTAGCAGTCACAGCATGCCCAAGCCCCCACCAGGCTGGATTAATGGCAAGTTAATTCCTCCCAACTTCCTAACTGCAGTAGGAATAACTGGAGGAGAGAGTATTGCTCTGAGAGGGAAGTGAGATGCAGCACCAAGCAACAGGGAAACCTGGCCCACACCAGAAAAGAGGGAGGAATCATTTGTATTTGTGAAACAGAGACAGCAATTCACATCTAGTTCACCATGTTACTTTCTGCCCATTTATTTAAAATAAACCATTTGTCCAGCATATTCCCTCTAGATTAAGTGCACAGTACCTTTCAGCTTCTTTTGCGCTTTCTTCGATTTTCCATTTTTGCCATCGGACTTCATGTTTGCAACAAGGGAGAAGAAACCAAATGTCAGTATTATTTTAATACAGTTGGGCAGTTCCATAATTCTGTAACTTTGCCCTTCCAATGTGATCCCTCAATTAAGATTTTTAGACTCCCCAGACAGCCACTGAAGCCCTCAGAATACTAATACATCCTGGACTCCATTTTCTTCTCTTTTTTATGATAAGGTCTTACAATTAATGTATTTTTCTATGCTACACATTCCCAAACACAGCCACAACACAAGAGTATTAAAATAATTTGGTTTAATGTAGAAATTGAGTAACAGGCAGATCTACCAAAAAAGTAGATGCTACAACTTCAAACATTTTCAGAAACACTGGAAAATGTATTTTGGGACAAGCCTGGCATTTAGAAGCATCTAATTCACCAGACAAAATAGCAAAGAATTCTCTTTTCTGTTATAAAAATCTCACTGCAACTCTAGACTGCTCACTGTTCACCTCCAGCACAATCCTAGAACAATCATATTTTAAATTTGAGGTTCTCAGAAATTATCTGACCACTGGTCCTTCTTCACACACCAAGTGTGTTAAAAATACTCTTACTTCACACTTTGGTTCTGACTATCACACATTCAGATACAAATAACTACTTGTTCACTTCACACTACTTGGCATGGCAATAAATACATTGGCATAAATATATATATTAATGTTACTTTGAGTACAGAGATTGTCCTGAAGCTGGGACAAATACAAGGGTGACAAGGAAGTGTCACCACAGTCAGAGTGCATCTTACTGCATTTGTTACCAAAGCATTCATTGGCAAAATTAACCTAAAATAATTATCCCACACTTCTACCCATTAGGATTTCAGGGAAGAATTTGTTCTTTTCACTTTGATAAATAAATAAATAAATAAATAAACTGGAAATGGAAAATCTGTTTGTTTCAATTACTTGCAATCACGTTTTAGTCAACTTCTTTTCACATTCCTATGACTTAACAGAACACTGAGAGGAGTCAGAGGCACAGCTGGGGGGGNTACCAAAAAAGTAGATGCTACAACTTCAAACATTTTCAGAAACACTGGAAAATGTATTTTGGGACAAGCCTGGCATTTAGAAGCATCTAATTCACCAGACAAAATAGCAAAGAATTCTCTTTTCTGTTATAAAAATCTCACTGCAACTCTAGACTGCTCACTGTTCACCTCCAGCACAATCCTAGAATAATCATATTTTAAATTTGAGGTTCTCAGAAATTATCTGACCACTGGTCCTTCTTCACACACCGAGTGTGTTAAAAATACTCTTATTTCACACTTTGGTTCTGACTATCACATATTCAGATATAAATAACTACTTGTTCACTTCAGACTACTTGGCATGGCAATAAATATATATATAAATGTAACTTTGAGTACAGAGACTGAGATGAAGCTGGGACAAATACAAGGGTGACAAGGAAGTGTCACCACAGTCAGAGTGCATCTTACTGCATTTGTTACCAAAGCATTCATTGGCAAAATTAACCCAAAATAATTATCCCACACTTCTACCCATTAGGATTTCAGGGAAGAATTTGTTCTTTTCACTTTGATAAATAAATAAATAAATAAATAAACTGGAAATGGAAAATCTGTTTGTTTCAATTACTTGCAATCACGTTTTAGTCAACTTCTTTTCACATTCCTATGACTTAACAGAACACTGAGAGGAGTCAGAGGCACAGCTGGGGGGGGGTAGGTACATTCATTATCACTGAATTAAGTAAAACCAACAGGATAAATTTATGCAACTCAGTTTCCCAAGGACTTCTGTCTGCTGTCCTTCATCCTCCTTATTCTGTGTCTAGCCTATGGCTCAAATAACAGAATTCCAGAATCATTCACCACGCAAGCTCTCCTTGTGAGATTTAGGCAGCAGCGTACCCTGTGGTACAACCAATGCACCTTCCCCGGCAGAAAGCAGCCGCTGCTGCTGCTGGAACTTACTGATACAGCCGTCAGTCACAACCGCATTGCCGTCGTCGCACTCCTCCCCAGGCTGCACGATCCCGTCTCCGCAGGTTCCCCCATCCTCGAAGCGGTAATCCACAGGGTAGAAAGGGGTGAGCTGACCAGGCAAACACACAGTGGTTACTGCACCACACCAGCAGCAGCCTGGATAGCAAGCAGAGGTGAAGGGCTCTGG
>VYXF01004167.1:19524-48928 GCA_013397295.1 Polioptila caerulea
CCCCTTCTCTGGACACGCTCCATCAATGTCCATCTTGCAGGGAGGGGCCCACAACTGGACATATGACTGGAGGTGTGGCCCCACCAGTGCCCAGCACAGGGGACAGGCACTGTCCTGGTCCTGCTGCCACCCCACGGCTGGGACAGAGCCAGGACACCGCCTCCCTGCCTGGACACCCGTTACCAAGCCAAACAAGCAGTGGCTGCTGCACTGGCCACGCTCTCTCCGGCAGTATTGCAGGAATGCTTGGCCTCCCTGCAAAAGGCACAAAAGCTCCGTGTCCTGGAGACACCTCTTCCTCCTTCTGATTCAATTAACCCTGGCTAGCTGCCTCAGGAAAAAAACAAAAAAATGAGACAAAAAATTAAACACAACAGTGAACTACAACGTGTTTCTGCTTACCTACCTTTTTTTTCGGTTTTGGACCCTAAAAGATCAGAAGGGGAAAAAGGGAAAGGGAACATCAGAAAACAACATAGCAGCTGGAAAGGAATAGTAAGACAAATACTACTATTCTGCTAAAATTGGATGTGATCATATCGAAAAACTATAATGACAATACTTTCGATACTGTAGAAAATTACCCACTAAGACATGACTCTTTGAATAAAGTTTGTTACCACAGAGCCATTCTGGCAACGAAGGCAGAGCCGCCTCCCAGCCGGTTCCACACAGAGCAACCACAGCAGCAAACTGTGCACAAGGACTGACAGCGGGGCTCACACAAAATCTAACGCGTCCTTCAGGTGCTTCTCGCAGCCTTAATGCCCTTTTTTCCACCTCCCGGGACTTTGGTAGCTCACAAGGGACACCCGGCATTACTGCACCACCTCATCCTTCCCCATCCCACCATCCTTCCCCTGTCCACCACGTAACCCGTACCCCAACTCCCTTCCCCGCCTCACCATGTCCCGCGGCGGTGGCGGTGCCTGTCGCTGTGCCCGTGTCCCTCAAGGCGCTGTCAGTGGCCGTGCCCGTGTCCCTCAGGACGCCGTGCCTGTGTCCCTCAGGGCGCTGTGCCCGTGTCCCTCAGGGCGCTGTGCCCGTGCCCGTGCCCCTCAGGGCGCTGTGCCCGTGTCCCTCTGGGCGCTGTCTGTGCCCGTGTCCCTCAGGGCGCTGTGCCCGTGCCCGTGCCCCTCAGGGCGCTGTGCCCGTGTCCCTCAGGGCGCTGTCTGTGCCCGTGTCCCTCAGGGCGCTGTGCCCGTGTCCCTCAGGGCGCTGTCCGAGCCCTGGTCCCTCAGTTTGCGGTCCGTGCCCGTGTCCCCCAGACCGCCGTTCCCGGGGCTCCCGCAGGCCCCGCCCGCGGCGCAGGCGCGGCTCAGGCCGGACGCGCGGCCGGCGCTGCCGTAAAGCGGAGCCGCGGCGGTCCCGGGAGGAGCGGGTGAGCTCCCGGTCCGGCCTTGCCGGGATCCGCGGGGAACCGGGCACGGCTTTGGGGCGGCAGGCACAGCCAGGGAGAGGCGGCGGCCCCGGGAGGCCCCGCAGCGGGAGCTGGATTGGGTTCCAGTCACTTGTGATTTGGTTTTGGCTGCCCCGTCCGTGGCAGCGCCCAAGGCCAGGCTGGACGGGGCTCGGAGCAGCCTGGGATAGTGGAAGGTGTCCCTGCCCACGGCGGGGGCTGGGACCAGGTGGTCTTTAAGGACCTTTCCAACCCAGGCCATTCTGTCATTTTGTGTCTACAGAAACAAGAATCAGTTACTTTGTCACTTACCCTTACGTTTTGCCGGTGCACACTGGACTCAATTTGTAATGCACTTCGAGAGTCCTTTAAAAAGGCAAAATTTATAAATGCGACAGTTTCAGGAATATACATGTATATGTATAAAATGGATATATCTATAAATAAAATATAGACACATGTAATACATATATATGGAGATAAAAATAAGTACATCAAAAATGTTATGAACGTTTCTATAGCAATATATAAAATACATAAATATGTATTCTATTTATATATCTTTACCACTTTATATATATATATATGAAGATACAGTCTTTTTAGCAGACCATAGAGGCACCAAGGCAGCAGGTACAGAATTGTAAGGGGAATTGTAATTGAAAGCAGCCAATGAACAGCACAAAGTGTCCCAAGTTATTGAAAGTTATTAGAAGTTTCTTGTTTTCTGTTTGAGGGGGGAGGGGAGAAGGCAATGAGAAGCTAAATGGAATAAAAAGTAAGAAAGAAAAAGAAAGAAGAGACAGAGTAGAACCAGAATTACAGCAAACGAGGCTCAGTAGGATACGGAAGTTTTAGGAAGGCTGAGGCGGTTTACTGACTCCCAGAGAAGGCTAATTTCAAATTGATTATCCTTCAGGTAACAAAACCCAAACAAACCAAAAAATCACACAAGGACAGAGTTCACTGAAATGTGAGAATGGCCAATTCTTTAAGAGGTGAAGTGAAAAAACTGTACAAAAATGTAAGTGTCTTAAATGCCACCAGCACTTTCCTTAACCAGAAAATGAACCCCATTTCACTTTGCACTCAGTTAATTACAAACACATTGTTCTCTTCTCTCCAAGCTGCTGTACCTTGGAAGGGAGTATCCCAAAGGAGCAGACTACTTCAGAAGCCGTTTGAAAGCAGCTTTTCTAAAAAACAAAGATGAGACAGACCCTGAAAAAATTAAGCAACTGATTGCCCGGGGAGAGTTTGTTATAAAGGAGCTGGAGGCTTTGTACTTCCTGAGGAAATACCGAGCCATGAAGCAGCGCTACTACGACGACAACAAGCCCTGACTGTGCCTGTAACCACACACACCCAGGAAAGGTAACAATAAAAGAGCTCCAACTGCAAAAGAAGTGAAATGTAAATCCTTCCAGCCCCTCTAGAGCACAAATCAGGGAGCTGATTCCCTGCCAGGAGTCACCTGAAGGGTTTGGAGTGTGCAGGTTATGGGTAATAGGTTTTTCCTCCTCTGCTTTTGACCTCAAACTAAAACTTCAGGTATGAAACAATTTTGCAGGAAGGAGCAGTTGCACAGCCCTGTTCTGTTTCACTTCAATGATGTGTTGAACAGAAACTCTTCTTATCCCATAGCTGTGTGTTTGGGTGTCAGTTCAAGGTGCTGTGCTTGTTACCTGAAAGATGAATCTGATTTTAAAAGTTCTCCACGTTGAACAATCCATTTCTGCAGGAATGAGCTCTCAAAAGGGAAGTTCCCAGCCCTGGAGAGGGAGTGCTGTGTTCAGTTCTGGTGTTCAGTTCAGGAAAGACAAGGAGCTACCTGAGAGGACCAAGCAGAGGCCATAAACATGAGGGGTCTGGAGCATCTCTTGTAAGGAGGGACTGCATGAGCTGGGCCTTTTTAGTCCAGAGAAAAGAAGATTGAGAGGGGATCTCATCAATGCATAAAAATATCTCAAGGGTGGGTGCCAAGAGGACGGTGCCAGGCTCTTTTCAGTGGTGCCCAGCAACAGCACAAGGAGTAATAGCAATAAACATAATGCAAGAAGTTCCACCTCAGCATGAGGAGGAATTTCTGTACACTGAGGGTGGCAGAGCCCTGGAACAGCTGCCCAGGGAGGGCCTGGAGTCTCCCTCTGTGTGGTCATCCCAAACCCACCTGGCTGTGCTCCTGTGTCACCTGCTCCAGGTGACCCTGCCTGGGCAGGGGGGTTGGATTAAATGGTCTCTCTTCCAACCCTGACTATTCTGTGATTCTGTGAAAGTAAATTCTTAAAGCTTTTAACCTCATCTGCTCAACTTGCAGAGGCACCACCTTGCTGTGTCAGGGAGACAACTGCGAGTCAGAAAAGGGGGGAGTTTGAACAATACTTTGAGCACTTGGGCCCTGAAAACAATCCCTGCTACTGCTGACTTCTGCTGTTGTGTAACTGCTGCAGCAGGAATAGAAAACTTGATCTTTGCCCCTAGAAGAGAAGTTTGGCCATGGCTGTTTGCTCTGTAGGCCTTGGCTTGACTCACACTTGTGTCAGAGCTGATACTCTGTTGGGTTGGTGGTGTTTCCACCAATTAAATGACACTGGAGAGAGAAATCATCTTTGAAATACAGGAAAGGAATCACTGCAGTAAAGCTACTGGCAGTAGCAAGTCTTCATTCTGTCACTAAGGAGTGTTTTAAGGTCACTCAAACTGCCAGCAAAGGCATCAGCAAAAGCAGGTTTAATACGAAAGTGTGACAAAATCCATTCAACAAGGTTCACTCCACTACTCACTAGGTGGTTAAAACACACAGAGAAAAAGCAAACTAAAATCTACAATAAATCAATCTAAAACCAAAATCAACCAAAACTTATCTCTGAGGATGCTGGGATACAAAAAGGGTAAGGATGGAAAAGGGTGTGGATAAAAGGAATAAGGGAGATGCTCCTGTTGAATCACAAAGTTCAGAGTTCAGAGTGGACCCCCTGCCAGATCTGAGCAGTGGTTTATGCCTGAAGGCTTAACAGCACTTAAACTTAACAGCACTTAGTTCATAGTTTAATTTAAAACAATTTCACTGAAGATTCATACAGAATTTCCTGTAAGCACAACAGCAACTCACTCACAGGCCTGAGTTACCAGCAAATCTACAGTCCTTAGAATCTCTGAGAGCACTATCCATTGCACATTTTCTATAGCATATCCACACTGATGAACAGTCCTGAAGGGAGTATGTACCAAGTATAACATTCCCCTGGAATTCACTGAAGCACTTACCTTGGACACCTTTGCATCTTGTCAGTGCTGAAGGGCTGAGCCTCAAGGAAGGGGGCCATCATTCCACGCTGGTCCCTGCTGGTCGTCCAAATACAGCAAACAGGAGTTCACTGGCTCTGAGGGGCACACACTGAGGGAGACCTCTGGTCACTGCCCACTGCAGTCCAGGAGCTCCAAGGGCCTCACTCAGGCTCCCTCTTTATAGGGTCACAAGAGAGGTGGGTTTAGTCACAGCAATGTTCCATCCTGACCACAGTCCAGGTTAGTAACTTCCTTTGAAATTTCAAAAGCAAAAATGCTGTTCCACTGGGAGTGTTCTTCAGGCAGGCAAAATAAGTTTCCAAGGCTGTTGGTTACAAAGCAGGAGTTCTTCAGACAGCACCAGTTCCTGGGAACTGTTCCTGAAGAGCTCCAGAGGAGCTGAGCCCACCAGCACTTCTGAGATAACAGCTGGGCTGAGGAGGAGGGAGGGGGATGCAGCACCATCCTCACAGAATTCTAGGACAGAATTTAAAGAGTGATGGCAGAGAATAGTACCTGTGATGAAACACACATGCTCCAGCTTCTGCCACCACACTGATGTGAAAAACTCCTTCCACATCAACGGAGCTCCTCTGCACTTCCACCTGCTCTGAGCAGCCACCCCTCTGGGAGACAGGGACACCAAGGGGGGCAAGGACAGCAGCTCTGGGACAGGCAGCACCAGCAGAAGTACAAGAGAGAATGGAGAACAACTGCCAAGTACATGGAGTTTGTGGGATGCTGTGTTTCCTGAAATTCTTGCAGAGGAAAAGGAAACTGGGACATACACTCACAATAACTATTTTTTATTACATTACAATAAATAGGAGCAGTACAGTTTGACAAAAAATGACAAATTCCAGATCACCTCACAGCACATACTCCTAAAAACATTAAAAATTTTAAAACAAACAGTGGTCTTTTTTTTTTTTTCCTTTTTTTTTAACTTAATGTCTGGCATGACCAACATTCCTAGGTCACACAACCAAATTATGGAAAAACTGGATCACACTGCATATGTTCCACATCAAATAAAGCACAATGTACAAAATGTGCATGTTTCAGTTTACACTATACAAAAATAGTTAAAATACATTCCAGGTAAACATATTACATTAAGAAGTCATTCTAGTAAGAAGTTGGCACTCAAGAGGAAAAAGCAGAAGTATTTTCAACATGAAAACACAAGACAGTGGAATAAAGAAATGTTAGGAAAGATCTACCATCTATGTAGCTTTATGTAAACTTGAGACACAATGATTTGTTTTACAGTTTGATGGTCTTTGAAGGTAATAATTGTATTGCTTCATAGTCTTGACAAGAGCAGAAGATTGTGTGTGTCAGTATTTACCCATTATCCTGTCACTGTAAAAGCACAAAAGTAGCAAAAAATTTCAGGGCACTGAAACTGGTCAGAATTAATTCCTTTTGGAGCAAACCAAAGATGCAGGTATTTAGCAGAGTTACATAAAGCTACTGTAAGAAGGTGTTACTCCCTGACACATGGCAGTGGTGGCATGGGCAGTGACTCCCAGGCTCGCTCAGGAGCTGCTCTCAGGACACACAGCACCCAGGGATGTCCTGTGGAAGAGTCTCAAACAGGGCAGGGCAGTGATGATGGAGCAGCTTGTGCAGGCTGCAATCCAACGTGCTTCACCAAATCTCCACAAACAGGAAGACAAAACTGCACAACAATGGCAAGGATGGGCTTGGGTTGGGGTTTTTTTCAAGTAAATAAGGGCTAATCTAAATGGATTTTTAACTAATTTAATTAGACTGGCAGCTACAGCTCACTTTTGCTTAAAAACCCCAACACTGGTTCATATATAGCTTTATAGTAGAGCTATAGGAATCCACTTCTGATGAATAAGACATTTCAGCTACATATTCTCCTAACAGCTTTTAGTCAAATTAACATCAGAACTTTAGACCAGCCCTAATTTGACATGCAGTGTGACTCAGTTACCAAAATTAAAGTAGCCTTAAGATTACTTCCATTTGCTCAAGGCTTACAACCCACTTTTGCTACGCTCTTCATGTATCATCAAGAGTGTATAAAATGTGCAAATAACTGTCTCCAACACATTTTAACCTTGGAAGCTCTGAAATATTTTGTGACATTAAGAATCTGTTCTTACTCCTTATTGGTCCTTACAGTACAACGTTTGGTTCTCCTGTTACTGTTTTTCAGAATATTTCATAACTTATATTTCCCATTGAAGCTGAGAGGAGTGGAGGGCTCTGGATTTTGGTGAAGGGTGGGCATGGGAGGCACAGGCAGGGAAAGGCCTGGTTTCTCCCAGACACAATGAAATTAAGGAATATGGAACAATCCAGACATTCTATGTTCCCTGCCAGCTTTGCAGGTCCCCACCTACAACAGTCACTCTGGGATTTTTTTGCAGAAGCAAAATAGTACTTTTCACAGAAATGGTCCAAGTTACACAGTGCAATTTTTATATACCTGTGTAAAATTTCCACAGAATACCTTAGGTTAGGGCAATGCTGCTATTCCCTGTTCCAAATTTTCCAGTGTCCTGAACTATCCTACTTCAATGCCTTGTGTTTTACTTTTTGGGTACACCAGAGTCACACCTTCCTATGTCACTCTGCAGCTGAGTTAGCTCCTGTGAAGAAGTGCAACTTCAGGGACCAAAGGTCTCCTGAAACAAACAACTCCACATTTACAGGGAGGCACCAGGAACTGGAAACACTGGAATTACTGGCTCCTACTTCAGTGGATAACTAGGCTACTGCAGTACCAAAAAAGTGAAAGCTCCTGCAAAAATCCTGCATTCATTCAAACCAGAAAAAAAAAAAAAAAAGTGGGGGGAGAGAAGAACAAAAATCACAAGAGAACTTAATCACAGAGGAAGACAACATTAAACTCTTGGTGTAGCTTCATGACACTGGAAAGCCACTCACTAGCCATTGAATCAGTACTTCACAGACATCACACAAACAACACTGACTCTGGAAATCATGTTCTATGCTGACAGATTGTGCAAATTCCACACCATTTCCATGGCATAGTGGATTTCCAAATTATTTGCATGAAGCAGCTAAATCAATCTCTTTCATTCACTCATTTGATGTTGCTAGAATTTCAAATTTCTCCCCTATTTTGCACAAAATGGGCATCTGGAAATTTTTAATGCCACTCTTGGTGGGGAAAAAAAAAAAGAATGGTTTTACTCCACTATGTAATTTAGGATTGATTCTGATTTAATTCTTATGGTAAATTCTGGGTCCATGTATGAATTAACCTAAGAATTTGAATCAGCTTCTCTGTTAAGGCATTCTAGTATTTCCTAGGGACACACAGGGTGAAATCCTGACCCTACTGAACAATGCTACTCAAAGCTTTGACACAGAGGGATTTCACCTTGCTCTTCAGACACAGAAAGTCAATGAAGCTCTTAAAGCAATGCATTAACAATAGCAAATCAACCTAATTAGAACTTTTACTTTTTCCATTGCCAGGTGTGCATTGTTGTATTTTTAAAATTTTTTCTTTTTTTTTTTTTAAAGTTTTTATAGAAAAAATAGAATATTTAAGGAGTGACTGTGACAAATTGCAGTGATTTTTTTTTTTTTGAAAGTTTTCTCTTTACATTCATTAAAGTTGATCTGAAATGCTACAAGACTAGATGCCTAGAAGCAAAATCTACAGGAAGACTATAAAGGCTTCTGGTCTCTCTCTATTGCAATCAGTCTAAAATAAAGGAAAGGCTGAAATGATAGTTTCTTTTGCTAACTAGTCCTTTTTCCCAACCAAATTTATAAACCCAAAAATTTAGAGGGGATGTTAAAATGTGTAGAGCATCGTTTGTTTGCTTTGCACACAGAACAGAAGTTCACAATCAGTAAGAAAAATAGGAAGTTAGCAACTGTGCATGCACCAAAGAGTCCTAAGACAGTTCTTGGGGTTTTTTTGTGGGTATTTTTTTTGTTTGTTTTGGGTTTTTGTTGGTTTTGTTGTTGTTTTTTTTTATTTTCACAGGCATTGCTAGTTCAAGAACCAACAGTCAAAGAATACTGGCACTTTAAGAGGAATGAAGTTTCCACTGTCATTTAAAACGAGCATTCAGGTAAAGCTAACAGGATCATGAAGCAGAAAGTAAAGTAATGCTAAAACAAATGCTAATAATTTAGTGTAATGTACAAAATTACTTCAGTACTTCTTAAGAATAAGGATAAATTGTATTTACATAATTATACACTTTGTCTTTGTCTTCTTTTTCTTCTTTTTACCATCTTTGCTCATCTTCTCTTTGTGTTTTCTGATTTCTCGAACTAATGTGTAGAAGGCATCATCAACGCCCTGGAAAGACACAAAGACACAAATTAGGATCAGGTTCAGACTCAGAGGCCTGCTGAGGTGCAGCCTGTGTCCCTCCCTGGCCACCTGAGGGGGGTTCCATCAGCACTTTTTGCTGCCTACCTGCCATCCTTTGAACAATGGATCCTGGCTGCAGGACTGCTCCTGTTCCTCTCGGGAATTCCGAGCAGCTCTGACACCACCACCTGAGGGAAGTGCTGCCCTATTCCTCAGCTGCTCCTGAACTGGCTTAGGGCAGCCTGCAGGTTACTCACAGGTGGCCCACAGGTGAAACCCCACTGCTGATGTGGGAAGGAAGGCAATGAAGTGTGTGCTGCCCTCGCCATCTCCAAGAGCACACCCTGCCCCACCTCAAGCTAGAAGAGCATCATCGTATACAGGCTGTGTATTTATAGAGAAACACCTCACAATTAGGTTATATTTTATCACAGAGTCATAGAATGGCCCGGGTTGGAAAGGACNAGGCTGTGTATTTATAGAGAAACACCTCACAATTAGGTTATATTTTTATCACAGGCCTGGGTTGGAAAGGACCTTAAAGATCATCCAGTTCCAACCCCAACACCTTCCACTGTCCCAGGCTGCTCCAAGCCCCACCCAATCTGGCCTAGGAAACTTCCAGGGATGGGGCAGCCACAGCTGCTCTGGGCACCCTGTGCCAGGGCCTCAGCACCCTCACAGGGAAGCTGTGAGGCATCAGCTATCTTGATTTATGCTTCCATAATCTATATGCAGCTCTGGAATTTGAATTCTAACATATGTACCAATAATTCAGTACCAAAGACACAGTTATGGTTAATCCACATATTTTGATAATTTCTCAAGCACACTGGTATAGTAATCACACCACAGTTTTACAAATCTTTACACATGCAAATCAATCAAATCAATCCCATGTCCCAATGGTAAGTTTTTTGATAAATCATTCTATTCAACTTTGAAAGTTGAGACACTTGAAACACATTCTCTCTGGTGCTGGATAGCCACTTAAAATCTCCACAGCTCCAAGACTTAAGCTACAGATACAAAAGCTCCAGTTTGTTCTCACTGAGTAGTTACTCATTATTTGCAGAGGTAATTACAGTTGACCAAAATTAATTCTGATCTAAAGAGATCAGCAAATCCAGAAGCCTGGTACTAACCACCATCAAGTACAATGTTGTACAATATCCTTTGTAACAACTTATGGGAAACAATTTATGGCCTTGCTCTGAGCTTGCTTCAAATCCCACTGAAGTACTCATGTTCTCAGTCTGCCTTTACATTTAATAATTTGAGCACAGGCAGTTATAAAATCCTTAAGATAAGAATTTTTCTGATCCTTTCCTGCCTTACTGTTTATATCTTTGAGAAATGTTTCTGTATCACAGCAGCCAAATGCATCACTATAGAATTGGGTCTAGAAATCCAGCCACACAAGTCTGCCTTCAAGCTACCAAAAAACCAACACTCTGCATTTCCTCCTCCATGCCTACTTCAGTAAAGAACTGAAAGTGATCTCTGAAAAAATAAAAAGCCCAAAATCACCTCATTCATTACAGTTTCAGACAAACTCCAAGTGGTGATGAAACTTAATATGAAAAGTCCAAACAACAGGGAGGTGTGAAATAGCTTCACTTAAAAAGCAGCACTCAGTGTAAGCTAAATTTATTTAAAACCTTCAAGTTCATAAAACATTTACACACAACAGATGTTCAAAGTCCTTGGCAGTGTATCTCCCAATATCAATAGCACACTTTTGCATCTTACAAGACCTTGCAAACAACTTGTTCCACATTTTGAGGCATTATTGATCAATATAAAATTGATGCAGCATGCCTAGTGGGAGAATAGCCTGATTTCTGCAAAAAGTCATGTCACTCATTAATGTTTGGAAAATTAAAAATACTTGGTATTACTTTGGAGAGAACGAGTGTATTTTGCTTAGAGCTTCAGCATTAATGCACAAAGTGAATATTTAGCAATGTTCAAGCAGGAAAATGCTATAAAAGGAGCAACAGTTCACAATTCCACTGCAGGTCTCAGCATTAAGAAGAAGGACAGCACTAAGAATCAATCACAACAGACAAAACAACAGTTTCATTCTTCAAACACAAGAACCATATAAGAACAACCTCTGCCCAAGACTGTTCACACTGCCTTAGAAAACCACCTTTTAGAATTGACTTTCAGTTGGTGCCTTCAAATGAGACACATCTAAAAACTGCAATTTAACTCTTCAAATGAACAATTCTCTCTCATTAAACTTGTTTTAAAGTAAACACAGAGAAAATAACTTGTACAATACCCAGATGCTATCGTGAACCTTTAAACCCTTGACTTCCCAATCAAGGCTGCATTTCTTTTTCTACCTAGTAAGATGATGATCTTTTAAATACAGCACATAGAATCACAGAATGGTTTGGGTTGGAAGAGATCCTTAAGATATCTCATTCTAAGCCCCTGCTGTGGGCAGGGACACTTTTCATTAGAGCAGGTCACAGAATTGACTTGGCTTTCATCCTTGCATTTACACCTCTGTAGACCAAGCCTCACTAATTATTGATTATGTTTGGTCCTGCTACAATTTGTCTTCAATTCAGGTCATTAATAGAACATGACATACAAAACCATGCTTCAATCATTTGAGAGTTACAAGTGGAGAACACAAGGAAAAGGGAGGTCTTTCCCTTCTCAGCCTGCCCTTTAAATTTTCAATGTAAGTAGTGGATACTCTGTCTCCAGAAGGTCCCCGAAGGCATCAATGCTCGGAGATCAAAGGCTGCCAACCTTTGCAGTCAGCTTTCGGTAGGAAGGGACTGCAGGCAGCTGACCTTCCTCCCTCTGACAATGCACTTATTGTGTGCAAGCCTTTGGGGAAGCTAAGATGTACTGAATGAGAGCTTTAAATGCAGGCTCAGATTAGAAACACACAATTCCCTGTGCAGGCTCATAACCAAACCCCAGAGCCTCACTAAAGGTGCACTGACAGGCCCTGCTCCTGGCCCTTGTTCTTCCACAGGACAGAGGGAGCAGAAACACAGAACTGATCCCACAGGAGCAGCCTGCTCCTGCCCCAGGTTTGCTTTTGGAGCCCCAAAAGGCTGCAGAGGAGGCTGGAGGTGTGGCTGCACAGCCACAAGCAGGCATGAGACTGGGCAATGGACCTGGCTGCCAGTAACAAACACCAAATTCATCAGGAAGTTGGAATTCCTTAAAATCCCAGCCCAAAAATAGCCCTTAAAGAAGTTCTAAATTGCAGGAGTTATTTGTATTTTTTTAATATATAATGCACCTATAAATACACATGTATCAGTCATGAGAGTAGAAGTTATTTGTACACTCTGTAGTACTATGGAGAGAAACCACTAAATTGCAGTTTCATCAAGAATTTAGGCATTTTTAAATTCAAATCTAGAACTTTTCTAATTCAAACTTTTCCCTATTAACCCAGCTCAACCCAGATTACATTATCTAGATGTCTGCTTGTAACATGCTTTTTAATTAAAAAATCTGACACTTTCACAAAATGAGTTCTTTTGAGGATTTCACACGGAGTTTTGGAAATTTCTCCCTGCTAGCTGGAAATTACAAATGGAGCAAAAGATGTTTCATCCTTTCTGCTTTACTTTGTAACAGCCAAAGGAATTAAACTCTTGCAAAGTATCAGCAGTTCGTGGCAGTCTGGGCAGTCAAAGTTTTCAGTTTCCTTGTGGAAGACTAATAGAACTTAAGAAGGCAGTGAGAAGATAAACAATATTCCAAGAGGGAGAAAAACCACTCTGAACCATCCAGCTTGATTGTTTACAGAATACCATCCTTGCAGTCTGTGCTACAATGAATATTTCTGAAGTCTATAATCCCAGCTCCAAGGCCCACACCATCAGGTGCTGCTCTCCTTAGCCACCTACTACACATCAGGCTGAAATAATACATTTTTTTACTGACTGGAAAGTAATACAAGCCAGGCTGGTTTAAATACCAGACTTCTCATTCCACTCAAATCACTACTGAACTACAGATGTGCCATAATAATTTTGGAATATGCTTCCTTCACTTTAACTTCCTTTAACTCCCTAAATACAGAGCTGCTGAAAATGCCTGTCAATACCATGTAGAATTCACTTGGGAATAAAAGCAAATGATTCCTTCCCTAAGCAGACTCCTCAAGTTCTAGAGCCTTAGATCCAAGACTATTTTCTAGACAGGGTGCAGGAAAAAAGAAAACAACAACAACAAACACCCAAAACTCAACAATATCCACTGTTGACAGAAGATTTCCCTCATGGGGAAAAAAATAAAAAGGTGCAAGCCCCCATCAAAAATACTTCTTTTGGACATCACCAGAAAGAAAATAGGAAGATGTTAGAAAGAAAGCATGTGTTCACTGAGACATAAACAAGGACCTTACAGTCTGCAAAATTCCTTCCACTGAAAACCACAATCCCTACCATCCTATTCTCATTCTCCCAACAGGAAGGGAAAGCAGACAGGTCTCAGGATCTTTCAAGTTCTACTTTGTGGCATGGTTCCATCAGTAACACACCAAGTAACTGCAAAGTTGGCTTCCAGAAGGCTACAGGGCTGAAGCAATTTAATTGCTATTGCTCTCATCAAAAGTCCTCTTGCCCAGCTTCTGTTTGCTGTTTTTTGATAGTCAGGGAAGGATAAACAAGGTGTTTTGATGGCATCAATTTTAGTAATATTTGGATGCAAGACTAGGGAGCTTTGTGACTCAAGTTTCCAGTTTCCTGCAAAGGAAACCTGGGATGCAAAGAGTATCACAAAGTGACTGGATCATGTAATTAAAGTTGGAAAAAACCTCCAAAAGCATCAGGTCCAACCTCTGACTGAGCAGCACCTTGTCAACTATATCACAGCATTCAGTGCCACATCCAGTCTTTTCCTGAACATCTCCAGGCAAGTGCACTCCACCATTTTCTTTAGAAAAAAAAAATCTAAATAATTACCTCTGAGCAGTCATTCATTGCTTAAAAGCTGAGACTAACAAGCCTGAGCAGATCTAGTAAAAACTGATATGAATCAAAATTTCTTCCCCAGAAAGAGAAACAGAACTCCCTCACTGAGGAGAGTATTCCCACACTGCGACAGTCTCTGGATGATAAAACCCAAATTCTACTTCTCTGCCACATATTCTGAAGTACAAATACACACTTTGAAAAATGAACAGTTTTCATTTTACACAATGGGAAATTCCAGGTCATCCTCCACTTGGGCAAGTATATAAAGAGTCACAACTCACTCTGTGCACTGGTGCAGAAAGAGGTGAAGAATTAATGGGATAGGAATATCTGCAAGGAGCTGTTCTGATGGTTTGATCAAACAGCACTGGAAGTGATTTAGACAAACACTTCTTCCACACCAGTTTCGTCTGCCCTCACCTCCTCTCTTTGTTCTTACAGTGGAATATATAGATTTAGAAGAAATAATAATAATAATAATAATAATAATAATAATAATAATAATAATAATAATAGTGTGAGTATTTGGGTATTGGGGTTTTCTGGTGCTTTCTTGTTGGTTTTGGTTTAGTCCTCTCTCCTCCTCCAGTGTTCCTTCACCCCCACCTCTTGTAAAGGCTCTCAAAAAAAGGTGAAACCTTATTTTGTCCAATTCTGGATCACTCATGGTATTACAGTTGACAAAAAAAACCCTGGAAATGGTAAGGGTAATTTTTTTAAGCTGGGGAAGAACAAGACAAAAACAGCATGACATAAGGAAGGGCCCAAGAATTAAACAATCCTGTACACCAGTCAAACACTCCTTTGCTGGATTAGGAACCTCCTATTTCAGAACAGGCAAAATCCTTACAAGTATTACAATCTTCTCCCCTCATTCATCAGCCTGAATATTCAATATCCAATCAATATTCACTTCAACAGCAGCTGCAATATACTCCTAATAAAACTCCTTCCTCCTTACTTCTTCCCACTCAGAACTGTGCCTCCATTTCCCAGCTGGAGAATTCAATATGCAGTAAAGACCTCTTGTTAATCCATTTATCAAAGCCCCACAAAACAAAGCAAATCCATATTCAGGACACTGCAATGTGATTGGTTTTACATCTGAAATTATGTCATTGATTAGCCACAAAAAGTCTGATTGGCAAGACACCCTCAATCAGTTTTATTTGGCAAGTGATTTGCAATGCTTACCCTGGTACATTACAAACTTACCCTGTTACATTACAAGGCATTTTTTAATTTTCACACACCCTGGAGTCTTTTCTTCTTTGCTGATTTTTTTCACTCTGTACTGTCGGATCTCTCGCACCAATGTATAAAAAGCATCCTCCACTCTCTGCATTGTGAAACACAACTCCTTAAAAATTGCTTTGTTAATGATTGAGACAAACTGGGACACCCACGAAGGAGAAGAGACCACAACAAAACCACTGAAGTGATGAGCTTTACTTGAGAGAAGTATAGACAGCTTAATTTATGCATTTAAAATGCTGGGCTTGCTCATTTGCTGCTTGATAAATACTAAATTCAACATTTATGGATTACCAATTATTGTGAATACCTATGCTTCAAGCCCTGCTTTTCTTCTGTTCATGGTAATGCTGAGCCTAAAAAAGAGGAAAGACTTCTTTTCTTCCGTAGCTGAAAATGATCCTGCTTGTGCTACTGAATTCATTCCCCCATTTCTGTGGGCATGGATGCATGCAGGGGGCACAAAACCTTCTTAGATTGTGAACTGGGGGAACAGTTTGAGCTTGTGAACACACATAGTTAAAGCACCCACTTGCAGTTTTGAGCCACAGTGAGAACATGTACAAGAAAAGCAAGTTCCTTTATGTTCTGTTCTTTGGGTAAGAAGGGGAACTTGGCAAAAATCCATGGATGAAGCTAACATAGTATTAAAAAAGTCCCTCCAGGTGACTTCCTAAGTGGTTATAAAGGAATAAAATTTTCTAAGAATACTAAATTTGAGGCAGTATCATTTTTAAAGCTACTAACTTTTCAAAGCAAGCACTGTGCCATTACATTTAGGAAAAGTGGTATCTGAGCCATGGCAGCAAAGGTTCATTGTTGTAATTTTTAAGAGCTGTTACATCAACAAGACACACCTGATCTGTTCCTTTGGGCCAGACTCAGCAACCATGAGAGTCCCATAAGAACAACTAAATGTAAAAACCCTGTGAAGTTCTGCTGCTCAGGTTTTAAACTGCTGCAGAAATGCTCCTCACCTGTTCCAGGGATGACACAGAGCTGTTTTACTTCTCTGGTCTCACACCTTACTTTTCTGCAGCTCTGCATTTACACCATTTGGATATGACACCACAAGCATTTAAAAAAAAAATAAAATGTATGGAGACTGTAGACATCTTTAACCAAATACAATATAAAGAGACACAGCACCAGCTCTAAGTTATAGTATTTTAAAATTAGTGTACCTGTGCACAAATTTAAGGATTTAGATCAACCTGTGAGGATGTTCTTATTAGAACAAGATGAAAAACGTTCCACTGCAGCTTTTGAAGGGGAAAGCAAATCTCTCTGTCCTCTGCCTTACCATCCATCTCAGGACTTGTGTCCCCAATCACATCAACAGGGCTGTTAATTTAATACAAACTCATCATTTGAAAATAAAACCAGAACACACTGATGATCGTGGTAAGCAGCACATCCACTTAAGCCCCAAAGCTTTATTACTACCAATGGATAGTATGGGCTTTTATTTGGCAGATTTCCATAAATTCTCTCCATTTCATCTTCGTATTATGCATTGAATAACAAAAGCCAGCCAGCATTTACTGCCACAATTACTGGGTCATTTTGCATGACCTGTGCCACAGGTTATCACATTGAACACTTGTTTTTAACACACTGCTGCTTATCTGAGGGTTCTTCTGAACTACAGCCTCTTTAATTTGGAGATAAAATGAATTAGATTTATTACTTGGATTGTATTTCCCTGTATATACATACTGTGCCCTCTTAGGATGTAGTCAAGTATGGACAAGTCTTACATTCCAGGTCTGACAGGCTGCAAAATGTAAAAAAAGCCACTAAAACAGGCAAAATCCAAGTAAAGCTCATACTTCCATATTTTTCTGGAAGGAATGGAAGTTTCCTTCTGAAGTGGAAACAGCAAACATTGATTAGCTGCAATGTGCCAAAGCACAAGCTGTACAAGAATCAACATTTTTGCAAATCTCCTGTTTTGCAGTAGAAAGATGTAATTTGATTATGGAGCTTTCACACAAAAAAATTAGGTAACAATTGTTGAGTCAACATTTATTGCCAACTTCCCCATCACCAGCAGGAGCTGTAATTTGCTTTAGCAATGCAGAGAGATGGAGAGACACAGAGTGAGAAAAGAAATTCCTATTACTGCCACCACCAAGAACAGACCTATGAACCCTGCTGAAAGAGATTATTCTGAAAGAAAATCTCTACAGACACATATTTGCTAATATCATCAACAAAAGGTAACATTTTAAAGAGCCAGATGCCAGTCCTATAAACTTAAGTCATTTTAATACCAGTTTAAGACTCTAGTTTTTTCCCTTAAGTAAGCAATGACCATAAATGTAAAATGGGACTAACCAGTTCTTTTAGCTCTCAGAGCCAGAAGCAAAAATACCCTTTGGCAGTTACTAAAAACTTCAAAATCTAAAGAGCCCAAGGAATCCAGGACCTTGAGGCAACGTTTTTGAGGTGCTTTAGCCTCCTGCATGACAGCCAAGCACTCCATTTAAAATATGATCATGTTTTAAATACAGACCAAAGTATCCCAAACAGGAATTTTCACAAGTTCCACTTCTACAGCACTTCAAGGAACCTAAGGAAAGTTTAGCCCTGACAACTCAAAATTGTTCTGTGCCCATCCTTAAACAGTTGATCACAGCTGATCTCCTAAAAGCAACCAAAACTTTCTTCCCTTGGAGCTTTGTCTCTGGGGGAGGACTAAGCTTTTCCAGGAAAGTTCTGCCTTACAACAGACAAGTGACATGAAAACCTCAACCCCCAGTGTAAAAAGTCTGACCAAATTAAAACTCATTGAAAACAAAGCTTTAAGATGAAACCTGTACACAAGAACTGGATTAAAAATGGCTAGGAGTGATACAGTATCATAAAAGAGATATATGACAAACCCCTAAAAAATGGTTCAAGCAAACTAAGTTATCAGTTAGCCATGAATTTTAACTGAGATGTAGGAACAAATTCCTACAAATACTGCCCCAGTTATTTCACCAGACCAGGCACAGGCTCTCAGCTTAGTTTGATCACAAGGCTGGGGCCTAACCCCCTGTACTTCAGCTGTACAGAGAGCTGGAATAACCACAATGCTTGTTTAACAACATTCAGGTGACTCAGGTCAACTTCTTCATTACACACCTCAAAAGTGTGTGCAAGCATGTATTCTAAATAATGAGACCTCCACCTTTGGGAAACCCTTACTATGCTTGCAATAATGCTCATTCATCTGCTTCTCCTGTGGATCCAATACCAGCAGGAAGGCTGAAATGTTCCAAGGGAAACAAAGCCCTACAGTCCAACTGCACTGGGGTGGTTTGGCCTCACAGCTTTGCCCTGTGTAACTCCCAGGCAAGGGGAACCCCAATCAAGAATGGTGCATGCAGCTTTGGGGGGGTTAAATCAATTTTGCTCCTCATCTCTCACTGATATTAATATTGGGAGCTACATGCTCCTGTAGACAGGGAAGAACCTCAATATTAAGCTTGTGTCAAACAGAGAAAAGCAAAATCAGCAATGAAAATAAACCTAAGCCATTCATCCCCTTCTCCATAAGGATTGTGAAAGGATGAGGAAATGCTCACAGCCTCACAAAATCACCAGTGCTGCCACTTGTTTGCTTTCAGAAACAGGACTATCACTATTTTTCAGAAATTCCATTATATTGATTTCAGCCAGTGGTCTAACTGAAAATATTAATAATCTGTAGCCTTATACCCAAGTTGCAGAGCCCACTAAGGTGAGGTGTCACTGATGAATTCAATGATTTGTTTGAAAACTCACAGAGGGATATGGCTTAAAACACAGCCTTCTTGCTGTGGGTTGAAGTTGGCATCTTTATTCCCAGTCAGAACCCAAACACCCTAATTTCTAGAACAACTTATTTCTGTACTTCATTTCAATATTCTTCTCTTTTTTGTCCTTGCATATTAATTTATGAAAATCTTAAAAATTGAGTTAACTGAGACACCATCCTGCAAGAGCATGCAATGCCATCCTTTTAAAAAAGTGTCTTGGCAATCAAAAAAGTCTATTCTGACAACATGTTTCCATGTGGTGGAAAGTGAGGACAGGGATGGAAAAGAAGGTTCCTACTTTGAAAGATTCATGGCAGGCTTCCCACAGACTCCAGAAGACCACCAGCTGCATCTGTTCATACTTGGAAGCTCCCCATGAGGACACAGAGGACCAGAGTTTTATTTATATATTGGCTTTTAGACAAAGAGTGAATAAAACTATAGCCCATGGGCCATGTGCTGCTCCCAAAATGGTCTGACTCCCCTAATTTAAAATTACTTTTGAAGAAGGGGGGTGTGTGTGTGTATGTTTATATACGACAGTGTGACTGAAAAACCATTCTGTGCACATACACACACTTGTATATACAATCAAACATACTAAGAGTTAGAGCCTCTTGGTATAACTAAATTCCAGTTCTTTCTCCAATGCCCTTTTTTCTTCTCAAAAGGATTTTATTTACATGGCATCCTGTGAAGGAATTTCATAGCACAGCATGCTCTGAACAGCACTGGGAAAGCATCAGCAGTCATCCCTAGTGGTACCAACTTTTCAAATCCAACAGGTGTCTCATGGGCACCTTTATTTTAAAATATCCCTTTTAATAGAAGTGGCTATGCAAAAGGAATATTTCCTCAACAAAGCTGGATGCTGTATAAGACAGACTGAACAAAGTAAAACCTAGATGCTGGTGCAGCATTTCTACTGTCTCAAACCTTAAATGTAATTTCAGAGTTACTTTTCACCCTCCTATCTCCATGACAGCCACTAACACAGCACCTTCCAAACACAGCCACTGTCATTACTCAGTTCACTTGTATGGCCCCTTATTCAGGGCAGTTGTGTAAAATGTAAAAAAAGCCACTCAAACAGGCAAAATCCAAGTAAAGCTCATACTGCCATATTTTTCTGGAACGAATGGAAGTTTCCTTCTGAAGTGGAAACAGCAAACTAATTATTATTCTAGTTTCATTCAAGTCTGGTAATTCCACTTTGTTTTTTTAATCCTACCTAACAGAGACTTTCTTTGTTGCCAGAAGTAAGCATTGCCTTGTGAAGTTTTACTAACTAGCCCAGGTTTCAACTTGTCAAAAACTTGGGTGGGTGGAGCAAATTTGCACTAATAACATATTCATTTCTCAGACCCAAAAATGCCCTACAAACTATGTGGAGATTCTGCCAAGTGATGTAGCTGGATCTCAACAGAAATTCTGAGCAGTTACTCAAACTGCAGCATTCTGCCCTTATTTACCTCCTCAATTCCTGATCCACACCCTGCACATAACACTTCTGATTATGCAGAGTAGGAGCCACTCAAGCCTGATCTAATTTGGACTGACAGTAAAATCTTTGCTCTTAAAAGAGGAACCACCAACCAGCACTTTCCTAGAGTGCTTTCTTCCAGAAGTACTGAACCAGTTCCACCTCTATCAGAAGAGTTTCTCTTCTCCTGAAAGCTCAGATGTGCCACTCTGTCTCCTGTGTCCTCACACAGCCCAAGAGAGGCACTGAAAGGACCAGTGAGCTACAAGAAACCAACAGTGAGCTCTAAAGTCTAAGGAAAAGTATCATTTTACACAAACAACTAATTCAGGAATTTCAGAAATAGCCTTAAGGTCAATTGCTTAGGTGTATCAAGCATGTCCCCCTAATTAGAGAATCAATGCCTCAGGGAAAAACTCCTTTGTTATTAATGAAAACACTTAAACCAGAATAAACTAATTAGCTGTTTGTTGAATCCTCTTGCTGAGAGAAAAAAAGCATTTCACCTCTAAGCAGAAGTGCTTATATTCTATTAAAACCTCTCACAAAGTTAAGAATGCTGCAACCACCTGACAGAGGAGAGCAACAGCAGGCTAGGTCTCATTCTGAGTCTGCCCACTTGAAGTCAATCAATCACTCATCAATAAACAATCACCAATGATAAGCAAGCTGACAGAAAGAAGAAACACCCCAAGGATTTCCAATCTGCAGAAACGCATCCATTGATATGACCAAGCAAATGTCAATGCCTGCAATAATTATCATTGTGGAAATTCAGATCAGAGCTCTGCCTTTGCATCTGGGAAGTTTTGAGCTTTACCTGTCTTGTCTTTGCTGATGTTTCAATGAAAGGAATTCCATAACTTCTTGCTAAATCCTGAGCTTGTTTTGTGTCTACTGTTCTGGAAGGCAAATCACATTTGTTTCCTACTAGCACCATTGGGACATCTTCGGAGTCTTTAACTCTCTTTATTTGTTCCCTGAAAACAAAGAAAAGCTTGCATTTAACAAGTATTAAAATTAATAGTTTATATGGTAGATTTTAAAACAGTTAAAACATTCAATTAACAGAGTCAAACATTGTTCTTTATGTTAATCTACTGCACGTGCACTGTTGGAAGCCACTAAAAATAAACTGACCAATCCTGTCACAATCAAGTTTAGCATCTTACTAAACTAAACAAAACCAAACCAGCCAACCAAAAGCCTGACATTTTACAAACTACAATAGTTAACATCATTATGCTGAGTTTTCTTAATTATTAGTATTTTTATTTTATTTTACTTTTTAGCAGCTAATACCAGAATAAGCTTAACAAGCTCTGGTATTAATCCTACTACTTACCTCTCATATTACTCAATTCATTTGCCAAAACACTGCCAAAAGCTCTATGTTTGTTGTCTTGATTTTGGTTTGGTTTTGGGGGGAGGTTGTGATTGTATTTTGCTCTTTAATTAAAGACAGCATTAAAACTTCTGCACTTAAGGGGTTTAAAACTTTGAAGACCACTGGTCTGGTCCTCTACAGAGAGAAATTTGGTAGGAGTCCTTTCAAGCACTAGTTAGAAAGCATCTTGAAAGATGTTGGATGTACTTGGGAAGAATCCAGAATAAAAATCATTAATTTCTTTACTTCTGCCTTCCCAAATAATCTAGCAGTGTGTCCCTTAATTAACACAGACACTGTTTCCAGCTCTTTATGATCGTTCAGCTTCAAGGCTGGAAGGTCACCCACAGGTCTGTCAAGGCACAGAAGAAATTCCAGCACTCAACTCCCAACACTCTTTGAAATAAACTGGGAAAGTCTTCTTATGCAAATCTGCAACTCTCTTTAAAAACAAAAACTCCTCATGAAAACCTCTATGCTCCTTCTTCCCCTTACACCAACACCTTCCTGGCCTCTTTCCCTTCCTCCTCTAAACCCACAGGAAATCCATTTCTGATATTATTATTGTTACTACCTAACTGTGGATAGATTAACACATGTTTGGGACTAACCTTAGGCTGATGCTGATGAACTCAGTGATCTTTGGTGGGAATTGCATTGGCTTCCAATAGAATACCCAGGGAGAATTCAGGGCAACAGGAAGGTACTAAGTTATAAATGATCTGCTATGGTAACCATCAGAGATTGATCTATTTCTAAATTAGTGTTGTTGACAAAGAATGCATGAGTTGGAATTCTTAACTGATTATTTTAAAGAAGATAATATGAAGAAATGAATAAGAGGTTGGTTTTTACTGTCATTTTGGAGCTCTGGTTTTGTGTGTCTGTCCTTCTCAGGTATCAGGGCTCACACAGGTTATTCTTCTCTCAATATTCCCCAGTTATTTCCCCCTCCAGCTCCAAACAAAACCAGTAATTGACATTATTGTCTGTACAATTACAACAGCTTCTGTTTTTCCATCTTGGCAAACAACTTTATCAATGGAATGGACAGAGTTTGTACTTGGCTGAGTCTTGACTCAGAACACTAAGTCACAATAATTTACACCTCATTTATGAACGAAGCAGATTTTCAGATTACCCAAAATTCCAGATAACAGATGCACAAATAAGCTGCAATATTGTTAATTTTCAGATTTTCCCTATTTCATGAGAGATCACTGTTATCCAGAGGAAGAACCAGCCCCCTGCCCATCTAACAGAAGAGCTGATGGATTATCTCTTCATATACACACCTATAATGGTGAATATCTTCAAAAGACTTGGTATTGTTTATGGCAAACACACATAGGAAGCCTTCCCCTGTTCTCATATACTGGTCCCTCATTGCACTGTATTCTTCTTGACCTGCTGTATCAAGAATATCCAAGAGACAGGTTTCTCCATCAATTACTACTTGCTTCCTGTAGGAATCCTAGGAAAAGAAAAAATACACCTTGGTTAACCACAAACAGGTAAGGTTTTGAACATCAGTAAATCTGGAGATAATCAAATTATTTACCAGCAAAAAGAGTGACTGAAAAGGTTTGGCTGTGCTTAAGCTTGCTCAATGTACTAACTTTGTTTTTTCAACTTTAATTTGTCCCTCATTCTCAGCTACAAGAATGCACAGAATAATAAACCAGAAAGAACACACAAGTAAGACAACTCCAAAAACCTTTGCCACTGAAAAGGAAGTGAAGAATAAAAAGCCTTCAGTGTTTGGGACAGGAAATCTGTTTTGTATGCCTCAGCAGGTGTGTATAATGATATCTGTTATTTAAGTTATCTAAGTTGAGCTGATAGATTTGAAATTCAAGCTTTTCAGCCAGGACAGACCAACAGAGCCATATTAAAATCCTGATGGGCTGGTTCACAGAGATGTCAGAACAAATTATTCCAATGCTATCAAATCAAAGCTTTCAGGTCACTGACTCAAGTGGCTAAAATCTGTACAAAGTCCCACTAGATTTTATCACATCCCTGTTTTGGTGCCAGGCCTCTGTGAGTACACAGCTTTAGGAGGCAGAAGGTGAGCACTACATGCCCAGTAACTCCTCCAAACACCTCTGTGTCTGAAATAAAGCCATGGTGATGAGCTTGGGGAAGGTGGCACCAACCAGCACCACAAATTATTCCCAGTGAGCAGCTCTTGTAACAAATAACAGGTATGAGGACGAGCTCCTGCTATCACCTTTCAGCTTCCTTAGCCAAAGATTAACACAACATTGCTGCTGTTCTGACACTGCACAGGAGTGAACCTAAGCTACTGGGAAGGGAATTAAAGAATTAAAGTTGCAATTCCAGCCAGCTGCAAGGTGAATTCAGAGCATCCTTCCTTCCTTTGTACCCATTTTAGGACACAATACACCTGCTCTTAGGCACTTTCTATCCATTTGTAATTTTACTAAAGGCTCTCTTCTTTCCTGTTGCTCATGCTAAGAAACAAGCAGGAGATAACTGTAAAAAAATCAGTATTTTAAACTAAACCAACTCTGTAATCTCACATTTACTGTTAAATGTCATCCAGGCTCATGGTAGCAGGTAAAACAATATTTACTGTATACCTTAAAGATCAAAGTTTGCCTCCAACATGATTTTGGAACTATTGATTTCACAGAAGTACAAATTCAGTGTTCAGGTAAGAAGTGGGTAAGTTACTTCAGAAATGTAAAAGCCATGTTTAAATATTGATAAAGCTGAGAAACACACAAGCTCCAACGTGTTTTAAAATGAAGTTAATATTCTATCTATCTTGTTGCCTAAAGAGCAGAAAATTACAAAGAAACCCCAAACCTAAGGATGCATCTTCATTCCAACACTTCTGTTCAAGAACAGATCATCCACCATGTCCTAGGATGCCTTTATCACAGTAATATATTTATCCATATTCTATCATTATACCAGACATATTTACAGAGCTTGCATTTTCTCTTCTTGCAATTTGACTGCTAGTTCAAAAATATGAAAAGCAGTTCTTGAAAAGCCAGTACCATTCCTTTCCATCTTAAGGACTTCAAAGGGAAAGAAATTCCCCTCAACTAAGCTCTAAACAAAAGCTTTAAGTATTTTCATCAAAGAAAATAATTTTTAAGAGAAAAGAAAATTGCTTTTAAGAACTGCCCACCATGTTAGCAGCAGCAGCAGCAAAGATGCATCAGCATAAAGCACAGCACAGATACAAAATTTACTATTTTGAGGTGCTAACTTGCTTTGCCACTTCTGGGGAGGAAAACTTTGTGATTGCCTAGTGAGGGAACTTGAAGCAGAAGGAAAAGAAAGATGCAGGAGAGAAAATTGAAGCTTATGATTTCCAGACAAGTGAAATAAGAAATATTTTTATTTGGGGCCTTTTTTCCCCTCCCCCCTTCCTTGCAAAACATCAAACCTGCAATCACATTTGACACTATTAAGTAAAAGCAAAATGCAAACTAGAACATTAATTCCTGATTCCTACCCAGCTTCAAATGTGAAATTCCAGTTTTTCCCCAGTAGGCAACTTTTAAAAATTTCATTGATCACTTGAAGTGCTTTTATTGGCCTTTCACAAGCCATAAAAAACAGCAAGAATTCTGTTAAAGGAGTAATAATTGCATCTGCTCACAAGCACTGATAAGAAAATGTGATATGAGATCTCAGCTTTACACTACACATGGAATTTAGCTTAAAAAAACACCAGTACTTAATAAATCCTATCCAGGCAAGTAATTATTACTCCACAAAACTCCATTATACCAGAGATTTAATGCTGAAATATCACAGCTCCTGAGACTAAGCTATTCCTAAATGCTGGTGCTTGTTTCACGGGGGCACAGGTCATTTAAGAACACAGACTTAAATATCAGTATTCCTAAATCAGCCGAGGGATTTGGCTAATCCCATTCCCAAACCTCTGACAAGCAGCCAGGAAAGCTGCTCTTCCTCTGGGATGTCTAAAAGACGCCACACATTTCGGGCTGGAATGTCCTGAAAGTGTAAAAGCTCCAAAAAAACCGAAAGTGATTTGAGGGAGATGGACTCAGGCGCCGCCGGCAGAGGGCTCTGCCCCAACTGCTCAGCCCAGATTTACCACGGCTGCTGCCCAGTCCATTTAAAATAAAACACTTCAAATTACTTGGCCATAAATCCTCGCTTGGACATCTCCTTCAAATAAAGCACTGGACTGTGAAACACACATAAAGCATCGATATCTGAACAACTGCAGCCACCCAAATACTCATTATCAGTCCTTCCCCCTGCCCTGCCATCTGCTGTGCTCAGATTTAAGTAATAAAACACTCAAGCAGGCCCTGAAACTTGACATTTGCCAACCGGGTTATGTGTTGAATCATTAGGTTTATTCCATCAAAAAACAGCAGCAAAATTAACACTGTAAAGGCACCTGTGATCAAGCAATTAGTGTGGTTTTTCCTCAGCTGCACATCATGTCTTCACAACATGAGAATTTTAGAAGTGTGGAGTTTCATTCTGTTCATCAGAGGAAATATTTAGAATTATTCAGTAACTGTGTCATGATGAAATATACCAAGGACAACAAACTATCTTCTCTACCTCATGTTAAATTATTTAGCTTGATTACCTACAGGGAAAAGGAGTATTCTGCTGTACAGCAAGGAAAGAAACAGCAGTAAGTGGATGGAAACAGCAGTGACACTCCTGAACTATCCTAATTATTTACCAGTCAAGGCAATCTTAGCCTTATCTCCTCATACTGCCTAAAACCCACTCCACAGCCATTGTTCTTTGATTAGCATCACAACCTACACAGGAAAGCACCATCACCAACCCTTCTCAGCCAAGTGGGATTCTGCCCAAGCATGAACTGGAGCATTTAAACGTAATTTTTATTTTTGTTTGCCACTCCAAATCACAGCCTGCCCTTGCTGGCATTGAATTTCTGCTTACCCACATGTGAGCACACACAAGGCCAGTTAGCAGGAGGAGGAAGATACAGTTTCCATCCTCGAGGTCTCAGGATTTACAAGGTAACAACAGGATCCAGTAGACAAGAACTTGTAAAAGGAGCAGAAATAAATGCTGCTGCATGTGACAAGCTATGAATGCAGGCAAAACCTGTAAGGTTCCTTAATAACCAGTTAATTTGGTGACATTCTTACAGAAGAACACATGGATTCTGGACCACAGCACTGAATTGGTGGCTTGGGAATGGCCAAGGCCAGGCTGGATGGAGCTTGGAGCACCCTGGTCTAGTGCAAGGTGTCCCTGCCCATGGGAACAAGATGATCCTCAAGGTCCCCTCCAACCCAAACCAGTCTATGATTCCATGAATAAAAGATTTTCAGGTTCATTCTATAAGGAACTGTATTTCCATTTTATTACATTAAAAATGTATTTAATGTCCTTCAAATCACTCAGCTGCTTGAATAGCAAAATCCCTCAAGTGCTCCAGGAATATTGGCATTTAAGTTTCTGTGTTCCTAAATTGTTTACACAGTGACAACTTATAAGATGGAACCTACACAGCACTTTTTGCAGTGCTTAAACACACCTCTAACCTAAGAGAAACCTGGGTAATTATGAACAAGCATGAAAGGTCTTTTTGCAGGAAAAAGTAAAATCTCATTTGGCCTGTTCCTCTCAGCAAGTTTTGTGTGATTTTAGAGAGTGTTTGGGGTTGTTATTGTAAGACTTCAGATCTTGGTAATTGAAAGAGCTGCTCTGCCAGTGTAAGTCAAACAGTTTTCCACACAGGTCTAGTCACAAAACCCTCTGCAAGCAAGATGTTATTTGGCTTTGCAAGAGAGAGACAAGGAGACACACGGGCACATGAAACAACCTCAAGTCAACACATCTCTGTCTGGGCTCAGGCCCACACTGAATTTGTGCCACCTCGGGGCACTGGCTCCTCTTGCTTTTGTCTCCCTGAAAATCACTACCTACACACTTCCCAAGTCTCCATTTTAAGCCCAGATTTAAACCCTTGTGATTCCTTCAAGTGAGCCTGGAAGTGCCTTGCTGCATAAACATATAAATGAAGTCATGAGATGCAGAGCTTCAGTGCTGGGAACATAAAAACCTGGGCTAAGTTATGGTGTCATTTCTGCTTTTATAGAGTCCGAGGTTGTTAAATGCAATGATCCACACGAGATTTCAGACACCACCAGTATTTTTCTTGTATTTAAAAGGGAGAGCTTCTCTGCTCATTACAAACCTTTCAAACAGCCCAACTTTTAAAGCTTAAATACAATTTCAAACTTTGAGGTAGTGAGCCATGTATTTCTAAGAACCCATTCCAGAAGTTACCTTATAAATCTTCTCTAGATAGAGGAACATGCATGGTGTGTTTAAAGAGAGAAAAAATAAAACAGGCTCCAATTTTTGCTTCATTCACTGTAACATTCTAGGACACATTTCTCCCTGTATGAAACAGATCTCAGTGATAGGAGCTGAGAAAGGCTGGCACACACATTTCACAAACATTAATTTTCCTTCTTAGCAAAGGAAAAATGTGCCATTTAAGAGGTTGCACAAAGCTATGAAGAGTTTCACCAAGCATTTTCAAGTGAGTTTGCAAATGCTTTGCCATGGAGACCCTAAACACATCCAAGCTGCCCAAGGATACATGGCAATTAACACCACACTTTTAATTGATCAAAACTGGTAATTTTTTACTGCAGCTGTTGTTCCACAGCCAGATCAAGAAGCACAGCTATTCTGTCCCCAATGCAGACCAGTATCCCTGAGCTCTTTTTACTATAAAGCCCTGTCCTTGTGGAAAGTGACCAAAAGCAAGCAAGCACCATTATTAACTGATAATCTGCCCTCACAAAAAGTATGAGACGAAAGTGTTTACCTCTATTGTGGGGTCATATTCATCCACAAAGTGATTCTGGATTAGCTGTATTGTCAAGGCGCTCTTGCCTACACCACCAGCTCCAACCACCACAAGTTTATACTCTGTCATTTTTTAGCAGACCTGATGACAAAGAAACCAACATTAAGCAGAGCTGGGCTTCGACTAACGAGGATGCTGCCGGTGCCTTCTCATTCAGCGTCAGGATCCTCTACTATTACCGGGAAGCAGCTCCCTCCCTGCAAGACAAGACAAAACGGGATGAGGGAACGCTGCTCCTCAGGTATTCCACACACGGGGAATGCGGAGCGGGCACTCGGCCGACAGGCAGCGGTCACACAGAGATTAAAACAGCATGGAATAAGTAAAAAAAAAAAAAAAAAAAAAACAAAAAAAAAAAAAACCTAAAAAAAATANAAAAACCAACAAAATAAATACGCTAAAAAAATTAAAAGGCACTGAATTCCGGGAAAGGCCAAGAGAGTATTTCGTGCAGGGAATTAATCCGTGCAGGGATTTAGCTCCCCGCTGCTTCCTCCCGGCGCCCGCCCGGGTTTCCCGGAGCGTCCCAGCTCCCCGCGGGATGAAAGCTCACAGCCGGGAACGCGCCTCCCGTGCCGGACAGGGGACAGGGCTTCCCCCGGCGGCT
>VYXF01004170.1:0-34933 GCA_013397295.1 Polioptila caerulea
GTGGCACCCGAAGATAAATCCAAGAGAAGCAACGAGAGATGGTAAAACACAGCTTTATTGTGGAGGGCACTTTGGGATACCAACCAATGGAGGGGGTTTTTATACTGTTACCAAGGGGTGGGGATACAACAATAACCAATAAGGGAACACAGGGGAGCATGCAGGGCACATGATCCCTGCATGCAGGGGAGCGTGCAGAGGGCATGATACATTGTGATTGGCTTTGGGGGAAGATTGGCATGGAAAGGACTGGAACAGGGGAAGGGAATAACCATATAGGGAAAACAGGGGGATAGGGCTAGGGTGATGGACAGGTACTGAAAATAGAACTAGGGGATTTCCAGAACAAACCAACTCATGGAGAGAGGGGGAAAACTGGAACGTACCACAAAAGGGCGCGAAATATTAAACAGTTATAAAACCTATAAAACTCAGTAAAAGGGGACTAAAACATGCACCGCAACAGATCTTCACTGATGTGGCCAGGAATCCCTGACCCACAGGACAGGGAGATGGTCTGGAAGGAGGGCAACTTTACTTTGATTGCAGTGGTTCAGGTTAGAGACTCTTAAGTCAAATCTGACAGTGACAAGTCCATAGGCACTTGATGGGATATAACCATGAGTGCTGAGGGACATGGCAGACATCACAGGAATGTCACTGACAATCATCTCTGAAAGGTGACAGTCTGGAGAGTTGCCTCAGGACTGGAAGAAAGCGAATTTCACCTTAGTTATCAAATACAGAAGGAAGGAGGACCCGGGAAACTATCAGCCCATCAGCCTCCCCTCAGCCCCAGAAAAGGCAGTAAAATGGCACTCTGGAGGCCCTCTCTGAGCACATGAAAGACGGAAGGCGAACAAGAGAGTCAACATGGATTTGCCAAAGGTAAATAGTCCTTGACCAACTTGGTTGTCTTCTGTGACCGGACAACTGCCTGAATAGTTGAGTGGAGTGCCATGGATACTGTCTGCATGGATTTCAGCAAGGCTTTTGACACTGTCTCCCAGGATGTCCTCAAAAGCAAGCTCAGGAAGCAAGGACAGGCTGTGCTGAGGCAGTGGGATGTACTGAGAATTGGCAGAATGGTGAGTCTCAGAGGGTTGTGATCAATTGCATAGGGCCTAGATGAAGGCATGTCATTAGTGCTGTGCCCCAAGTGTTGATACTGGGTCTGTTCTTGTTTAACTTATCACCAGTGAATTGGGTGAAGGGGCAGAGGCCTGCTCAGCAATTCCACAGCCAACACAAAACTGGGAGCAGTGCCCCATAGCCCAGAGGGTTGTGCAGCCCTTCAGAAGGGCCTCAACAGCCTGGAGAGAAGGGCAGAGAGGAACCGTCTGAAATTCAGTAAAGGCAAATGCAGGGTCCTACACCTGGGGGGGAACAACCCCAGGCACCAGCACAGGCTGGGGGTGACCTGCTGGGAAGCAGAAGCAGCTCTGTGAAGAAGGAGCTGGGGGTTCCGGTGGACAACAATTTGTCCAAGAGCCAGCAGTGCCCTTGCAGCTAAGCAGGCCGATGATGTCCTGGGCTGCATTCGGAAGGGCATTGCCAGCAGGTTGGAGGATGTGATCCTGCTTCTCCATTTGGCCCTGGTGAGGCACCAGGAGTGCTCTGTCCATTTCTGGGCTCAGCACAAGAGAGACATAGAGCTCCTGGAGTGGATCCAGTGGAGGGCTACAAAGGGAGACTGGAGCTCCTCACTTATGAGGAAAGGCTGAGGGAGTTGGGCCTATTTAGTCTGGAGTAGAGACAACTGAGAGACAACCTTATCAAAGTATCTGAAGGCAGAGTGGCAGCAGGATGGAGCCAAGGTCTCTGTGGTGATGCCAAGCAACACGAATGACAAGGGCAGTAGGTGGAATGCAGGAAGTTCCACCTGAACGCAAGGAGGAACTACTTTACTGAATGACTGAACACTGGAACAAATTGTCCAGAGGGGCTGTGAAGTCTCCTTCTCTGGAGTCATTCAAAATCTGTCTGTACACATTTATGAGTAATGGACTCTAGGGAACTTATTTGAGCAAGGTTGGATGAGGTGACCTTGTGGTAGCTTCCAACCCTACCCCTTCTGTGATTCTGTGATTGAGATGATCTAATTTCCTTAAGCCAGAATAATGAGAATAATTCTGAATGAAGAAAAGGAACCCCTAGAACAAATCTTTCTTAGTATTACTGATACATGTAATACAGGTCTGAAATATTATTGGACCATCAAAGCAATTCCAAAACATTTAGCAGTACTTGAAAATGAGTGCCAAAACCACAATTATTTTCTATACATTGGCCTCCATCTCACCCTAGATTGCTCTTTTATATGCCATAATAAAACCAGAAAAAAATAAATTAGGCTGAGAAGCTGTATAAGCCTTTATATATTCCCTTTCTTTTACTGCATCTTAAGAATAATTTTCTGTGCCGGCTGATGTAGGTGCCTGCTTATGTCTAACCCTTTTATAGTGCTTTGTCCTCATACAAATAATCATGAAAGCACATCAAATAATAACAGCAGGGGAATTACTATACTGCCAAATGTTCCCATCAAGCAACTAGAGTGTAGTCATCATTATAATCATTTTGAGATGTTCAATGTAGTTAAACCAGCAAGCTCAGCTCCTCTGAAATCTCTGAAGCTTTTCTCCTAAGACTAAAGTAGCTTTCAACTATAAGTAAGGATCAGTAAAATGTACCAGAAAAAAAAATCATCTGTGTTGTTGAATGCACTTATACATTAAGTGTACATATATGTTTAGCTCTACAACCATAAAGCAGATATTTTTTACAGGTTTAAATGTTTTCATGCTTTTCTTTTTTTTTACTTTAAAGTTTTCAATATTATTAAAGGTGAAAATATGAAATGTACCAAAAAGGAGACATCTGCTTTAGTCTTTCTCTTTAATTTTGACTGCTCCTACAAATACAGTTCTATGGAGAAATGTTAAATTTATTAGAGGATTTTAAGAATTCCAGGTGATGTTTGGAGTTAAATGAATTATTGTCCTGTTTTATGCCATATTTCAACCATTTGTGTGGTGGAATTTTATTATTCTACCTCACAAACCTTCAGTGAGATTGAAAATCTAATTGTGACTCCATTTAAAGAAAGAAAATTATCCAAATGTGTCAAGTGTTATGTGAGTGCTGTTGTTGAATTGTTGTTGTGTATTGACTTTAACCTCTGATTTCTAAAGCTATTTGCAGCGACAGCTGCACTTGTCAATCTCTTCCTGAAGACTCATTTAATTTTCTTAATTTCTGCTGTGAGAAAGTGTCATTTGTGACTCTCTGTTTTCAGTAAACTTCCTTTTCTTTTTTTTCCCCCCCTTTGTCTTCACTTGTTTGCATTTCTTTGCTAAGTTTATTTTTTTTAATCTCTGTCTCCAAACAGCCCAGATTTCTTTCTCTAAAACTCTGCTTACATTCCAGGAAATATTTTCCATCTCACTCTATTCCAGTTATCCAACCTTTCTTTGAGCTTCTGACAACAGTGTTGCAGGCTTATTTCTGGCTGATTTCCTCAAGTTCTCTACAATCCTTATTCCACACAGATGGAAAGAATGTGTTGGGAAGGGAAATGTCATACAACATACCAGCTACACCTTAAAAATATCTAAGATAGACAGCATTCTTTTAAGGTGCTCTGAAAATGCAGACAGTTCAGATACAGTAAGTGTCAAAGAGTGTTAATCAGTTCTCTGTGCTAATTAGTTCTTGCACATTATTCAGTCTTCAGATATGAGTACAATTCCCTCTGCATTTTTCCTATGTATTTCTGACATGCCCTCCAAGTTCTCTTTGTTTAGGGCTTAAAACACTAAGAGAAGAAATAGATTGCAAAGAGATGAGCCTGTAATGCCTACCACTCACCATAATGCATGTGGCATATAATTTTCCACCTTTTAGAAGGTGTTTCAGTGACCCATATATTTACAGAATATACCATAGAGTGCTTACTGAGAAATATTATGATAAGGCTTTTAGCAACCATTGTAGAAATAGATTAATGGAGAGAAGCATAAATGAACAGCACAAGTGTACAGTATCTCATTCTTAATTTTTATTTTATCAACAGAACTGACAGTTCATAAAAAGTGTTGCAGTCACAAATATAATTCTACTAATCTCGTGGAACTGAGCTCCTTCAGAAAAAGTAAGTCGGTTATGTACTGGAGTCACAAAGGACTTGGATTTTCCCTAGGTGACCATTGTGAATTCACAATGAAAAAAAGTAGGAAAGGTGTTGGTAGGTAAATTACTTTGTTCTGCATACACATTATTTTACTACTGTGCTTATAGTATGTTCTCATGTACATCTAAAAGAGGAGATTGAGAAAAACAAGAATGAGCCTTTTAATTTTGCACCTCTGCAAATCCTTACATAGATGGGTTACCAAGAAACCTGACTTATAGATGGGTTTTCAAAATTGTATTATGTTGCTGTGAGAGATTCTCATTGTTTTGATTTCCCTTCTTTTCACTGAGCACAGAAAAAATTTGCATGTCGCCTTCGGGAATCTAACATTATGTACCCTAGTTAGGATCGTAATTGCCCTTTAATTGTATCTTGTTCAGGAAAAATAGAATTTGTAGGTGCATTCAGATGGTGATTCAGAGCTGCACAGTGCTGACTAGAACTTTGGAGGTGACCAGCCTCCTGCAGTCATATTACAGGTAGCCCAAAGTGAGTGAAATTTGTGGCTTTGGTGTCTCAGACGGGTATTTAAGGTTGGGACATGTGAATCACCTCTGTGCCTGCTCCTGCCTCCCCTGAAAGCATTGGGAATTCTTTTATTCATTTGAGTAGAAGTAAAAAGAGCTTGAGATCTTCCTCTACCCAGCCCATATACAGTTTAAGATACACAAAAAAAATTTCATGACCTATTTTTTTCTGCAATTCAGATTAGTCTTTTTTTAAACTTCAGCACATACAGCTATTGCTACTAAAATGACAATTTCTTTTTTGAAAACTCATTAGTAATGTTTTGGAACACTCTGTTTACAAAAGCCTTTGTTTTATCTATTAGAACAAATCAATTACTTATCCAATTTCAGAAGATTTTTAAAGTGAGCTTTACAGATTCCATTAAATGTTAAAAGCTGTTTTCAAGAAAATTATGCCTGTCTTCAAGTGCTCAGTTCACAGTGTGCTTTCCCCACATCTTCAGATTTGTGACATATACTAGTGAAATAATAAAAAAAAGGATTATTCTAATTTGAAATAGGTCAGTCTAAAGGTGAAATCCTAAGAATGGTTATTTTAATACTCTGGTGTTCCCAACAAAGTTCAGGAAGGTTGAGAATATAATATGGGAAAAAATGCACCGAAGTACAGAAAAGATTAAGTGAATGAACTTTACAGTCATGACCCCTGTACATAATAGAAATGTTTTCTGGACAAAATTAAGACGGCAGTTAGATGTACATTCAGAGACTGACTGCAGATATATACAGCAGTGTAATTTTTGTTCACTCTGACTTTTCTACTGCTTGATTAAAAGACTAGACATTTTCCCTAGAGATTCACTCTTCTGGTTAATGTGCTGTAATTGCAATGGAGTGCTTAGTACAGCAGCAACGAGCACTATTCTGTAATAAATTTAGGTCACTGCAGAGTTCATCATGTCGTTCATGGCAAAAGAAGATAAAGCAATGGTTAGTTCATCTCTAGCTTTTAGCTGCAGTGTCACTGATTCTCCTGTCTAATTATACTATTAGAACTAAATGTAGGCAAATCGACAAAGTCTCAAGGTCTCTTCCTTCCTTACATATATGTAATATTTCAGTAAGAGAAAACATAATGTAGCAGCTTCATAACAGAAACGTGAACCAGAATAATTCTTAGGCAAAAAACAATCACCTTTTACCTTGGAGGGCTCCTTTCCTATTCTCATATAATCCCTCATATCGATATTTTTGAAATCGTTTCATTTTCACAGACTTCTACAATTATTTTCTTTCTCTAGCAAAAAGCAGACAAATTTTTACCAGGCTTTCAGAACTGTTGATTGCAATTGCTAAATTTTCAATTTAGAATGAGATAGGGTACTAAGAACTTTGCTATAAGTTTTTTCTCTCTGCCTACTTATTTGAGATTGTGATTGAAAATATTTTATTCCTTAAGCTTGTGGGCAAAGCAGCCATTCAGATTAAATTCTAGCTTCAGGTCATTTACAAGTTTTTTCACTTCAAAATTTTCTAAGTTTTATTGTTTCCCATCTGATACACATAAACACAACTACCACTAAATGCCTATTTCCTACATTAGGAATAGAAGTAGGACTTAAATACTTTATCATGGCTCATAAAAACGCGTGCATAACAAATTTTCCTTCATTTAGTTATGTATTTTAAACTCTTGTTGTCGCAAGGATGATGTTTGCTGATTACCATATCTCTCATGAAAGGATTGAGATGAAAGTTCAAGGCATTGGAGCATAAATGTATAGCAGTGGGATCTGAAAAAAGTCTGGAAATGGGGATATGATTTAAATTTTACAGATATTATACTTAAAACTGTGAAAAATGAACAGCCCTAGATTACAGAATTTGGATAGACTTTTTGTTAGCTTTGAAGATCTTAGTCTGAAGAATCTCAAATATTTTTTAATAATTTAATAGCAGTGGTATACAGAGCTGTATAAGCCTGTTGCAATTGTGAATGTCAAGAACAATGGCATCTATCCTATAAGAATATGGAAAGCAGAAATATATTTGTAAATTGCCCAACAAAATAAGCGCACTGGATTGCATCTTTCTTAGCTCTTTGATCTGTGCCAAAAAATGAAGTATTGGGTCTGTATGATTAAGGCACATATTTTGAAGGGAATGTAGGGAGCTGTAAATTTTTCACCTGTAATCTCTAATATCTTGAGCATTCATGATATCATCTGTGATTTTGCTGCAATCTTTTCCCATGTAAATTCCCAAGACAAAGCTTTTAATAATCCATAGATTTAAGTATCTTAAAATGCTAATGGTTAATCATGCAAAGCAATAGTCCACAAGTGGAGGGCAGGGTGCTTTGCTGAAGTCAGATTTAACCCTCCCCCTGCCCCCCAAGCAGGAGGAGGTGAGTTTTTGAGTGTGTGGTGGCAATCCCCATAAAACAGGCGGTGAACACCCACTACCAGAGCATACAAAAAGGTTTTTATCATGCCTATTGTCATCCCTTACACACCCTGCCTTGTAGAAGATCACATTCACTTGGGATATTCTCAAGTAGCCCCGAGGGTTTTCATCCCTTCTGAAGGAACAGAACTGGCTCCATTGTGCTGATGTGAGAGGCAGCTGTCAAGCCTTAGGAGGAGCCATAAACCACCAAAGACCCTGAAGCATCCCCAGACTCATTACTGGGACCTTCTACCCAAGGCTAAAAGCTCTCCCTCAGGGGTTGTACCTGGACATGCCCACTTAAACCTGAGACCATATTATCCCACTACTCTTTCTGTTTTGTGGGTCTCCTTCATCTCCAATGGATGAGGGCTTCAATCATCACTTAGAAAAGTGCATGGTCACTATTACCATGATTTCATAACAATGAAACATAACATAACATGGGTGGCAGCATCTTTCTACTCTTATTCTCTCTTTCTTTTTCCTCATACATTTCCCAAAGGGAAATTTTTATACTTTTATAGTTATATTTCTATAGCTACTAATAACCAAAATGGCTACATACTTGCTTTCCTTAGCAACCAAATTTTTTCTAAAATAAACCCTACATATATGTACTTATAAACTCAAATAATTCCGTGTTGTTTCAGTCTAATCTACTCCAAATGATGTAGTAACAAGAACCTGGGTTGGCCTTTCCTTCAGGAGCAGGCTGAACAAACTCAAAGATGAAGTCTTAATCCTTACTTGTATGGTATTATATGACACATGGTCCACTTGACCAAGGTTTCTCTTACTGTTTTTCGGTTTTCATATTGTTTTGATTACAACAGAACATTTTTGAAACATATATTTGGACCCTAATATTCTTCACACATAAACTATCTTTAGTGAAGTCAGAAAAACTGCAAGAATTTATGTCAACTAGATCCACATTTCACAAAGTTCTTACTTATGGAAAATGTTATGATTTTTAAGACACTAGGAAAACTTTTTAGATAGTCTGTTAAGTGGTGTTTGTTTCAGAATAGGAGAGGAGAGACTCAGTTTTGATAGAAAAATAATGAAAGAAATTAGAGTTCTGTTTATATCTCATTGATATGATTTTTATGGTGCAGAAAAGAGAGACAAAGGGAAATTTCAAAGACTTTTCAAACCTCTATATTTCCAGACACTTTCACTGAATATAGTCTAACCTGATACCAAATGATTCAAGTAACTCCTGTTTAAAACAATACTGAACGGATTACGGCTCCTGGTTTTGATTTCAGTTCTATGGTGTCATTAATTTGAGTGCAGATAGTGAAAGGTACTAAGATCTTGCTGACATAGTCTCTGATCACAAGCTTTCCATGGCAAGTCACTCCACTTTAAAGGGTAGAGAGTGACTGCTTTAAGATGGCTTTTCCATCCTTACCCTATATTCTTCTCTTATCACAAAATTTAATATAAGATCTTCTTTCAGGACTGATTTCCCTTGCAGTCCAGCTGTGATTACAGTTTTGTTCTTAAATTACCTTTCTCCATATGCCTCTGCTGTCAATTTACTCCTGCTTTCTCTCAATTTTTTCTTCCCCAGGAAAGGATATTGTTACAGACCTCAAGATTTTTCTTTAGATAATTCTGTTCCAGGAGTCATGACTGTTATATTTTTTGTTTAATTCTGAGATTAAAAAATGAAACAGAACTTTCTCATTTCGGATGTAATTGTACTCCTAAATGTCCACAATTATCTTGAGTGCCTTCCATCTGCTGGAATTTGTTTCCCATACCAGGCAGGCAGGCCTTGTCAGATGGCAAGGCTCTGCTGATCATCTACAGGTTTCTAACTTAACATCAGGCTGGATTTTTAAGATATCTACAAAACAATCATCAATAAGTCTATAACAGAGGATTTTAAAATAGACATAGTTTAAGGATAGCAGTTCAGTATCAATTTTTAGGGATAAAAAGTTCTAGGGAAAATTTAGGTTTCTGATGCAAGGCAGTTGACAACTTGTAAATTTGAGATAGAGTCATATATAATTAAGTCTTCATAAGGTCTTACTACTAGAATATAGAATGTAATGATAAATTTTGGAATTTAATATCCTAGTGCCTTATCCGCTATCATGATAGAATGAAAAGAGATACTTCGGGACAAACATTATGGAAGAAGAGTTAGTTTGTGACATTATCCTAAGTGAAAAAGTAATTGGTTTTTGAAAAATGTTTTATTGCTGATGGAAGTTTATGATTTTATGGACAAAGGATGGAAAACTTCAGTTAAGACAGATGGCCTTGAAGAAAATCATCTGGGTACTTCATCTGGCATTTTAGAAATTTTACATAAACCTGTTTTACTGGTTTGAATTTAAAAAGTATTCAAGCTTTTTATGTCAGTGAACAAAAGGTGGCTTACAACAACCTTCTGTGTCACGGCAGAAAGTTTCTGAAGTCTCTTAGTCTTCTATATCTGAGATATTTCAGGAAGCCTGAGAGGAAATTACTGCCTGGAGACAGCCTGTTGTTTTTCTGTTTAGAAGCCTTGAAAATGGATAGAATCCAGCATTCCAAACTACCTGTCTGAATGATGACAAGGTTACACAAAGGTACTCACCAAACTGTGGAAAGTGGGCAAAAACATTTAACATCTGGTGGCCAAGTGCTTCTAATGAACCTGCAGAGATTTCAGGATTTTGATAAGTGCTGAGATTAACAGAAATAATTGAGTTTGGGGGTAATAGATTTTTACCAAACTCACATTATTTACATTTTTTCCCCAACATAGTATGACAGTCATTGAAGTAAAAACGCTCATGAGTAATTGCTGAACAGAAATGCCTGTGTTACCAAGACTGGACTTACTGTGAGACTTTTCAGAGAATACAAAATCTGAATGGACAGTAAATGTTATTTAAATACTCTTACGTAAAACAGGATAAATTGCACAAATGCCTGAAATACAAAAGAAAATTCTGTCTGTATCTGTTGCATTCTCTCACCTGGGCATATCACACTCTAAATAATAAGTGCTGGCACCTGCCCTGTAGTAAACAGTCTGATCATCACTCAGAACTTGTTAAGTTAAGCCAAAGTTCATGGCTTAAACTGCTTTTAGAAAAATATTGGACTTGGACAATAGTAGCCATAAGCTGAGAAGAAAAATTTTCTGTTCTAGTGTTTGTCATAGGGTTTTTATCAACATGTGCTTTTTTTTCTCTCAGTATTCCATTGCTGCTTTCTCTTTGGACCAGTTTGTCCTCCTGAGCAATCAACATAAGCTGAGGATTAAAATCCCAGGCTCAGCAACAAATTTAGAAAAAAGAAAACAGGTGGATCTGAAGTTCATACTTGTTAGGCAAAAATCACAGAGATTTTTAGCAACGGAAGTGGATGTTTATCTCACATCCCTTGTAGGGACATAAAATGTTTTTTTCATTGGCTATGCACTGTAAATTCACAGACTTGATCCCTGAGATCAGTCAGTAAGAGCTTTGACTATCTAAAATCCTGGATTGAAGTTCCATTGCTAAATAATTGCCCCTAATTTTTGTGACAAAAGTAGACAAATCATGATTGAAACGTCTCTCCAAACCCACACCCCCACTCCTACCCTACATAATTACTAGTCAGGCTAAACACTCCCTGCAGGAAGGGAAGAGAGTCTACTATCAATATTTTGATGATCCATTAATGCAGGTTCTATCTGATTGAGTTTCTGCATGTTCACTTGGAATGTAACACTCTGTGACCTTGAAATATGAGCATTAAAGACAGGATACCTTATCTTGCTGCATGTCACTGTCACCAAGTAAAGCTTCTATTATGGGTGCTTTGAAATGAGGTGGTGGTGAAAAGAGAACTTCTACTGTTAAACCTGCCTTAACACAAAACCTGTGTTATTTATTTACGATGCTACATGAATCATCTGCACTTTCTGTGATAAGCCCAGGGCTGTGGGTCTTTCATTTCAGCTGACATTTTGCTGCCATTTGCCACGCAAAGTAACTACTGTGCAATCACTCCAAGCTGATGTGTGGTCATTCTTTTGCACAAAACACAGTTAACAAAAAGACCTTTTTGAAGAGTAAAATTTGACAAAGTAAATTTTTGCTTATATATGAGAAGTCAAATAAGTCTGTAGCAAATACACTTTTTGTGGTAACTAAAAAGATTTCTGCAGAGAATTTGACAAACTGTTCTACTTCTGTACACAAAGTAAAAAAAGAAATTATTTTGAGCAAAAGGATTTCTCAGAGTACTGAAAGGCTTTTATTTGGAATTATATATCCTTAGCCTTACCAGATAAGATAGTTGAAATCTGCACCTTTTTAAAGACAAAGACCTGTCAGTTTCATACTTTTCCAATGTGTTGTTGAAAAGGATCTAGATAAAGGACATTTTCTTCTACCTTGTATTTGGGATTTTTTTCTAAATATTTAATTATCAAACACAATGCCAGTATTTGATAAAAATACTGCGTTTCATTACTTTTTAGCTTGCTCGACAATGCCCTGAAATGATAGAATCACTGGGTTTGTTTTGCATAGAGAAATTACCTACTTTTTTCTCTCTAACTGTAAGAGGCAGAAGACTGAGTGCAATTCAAGGGTAAGGAATTTTGTTTGTAATTGCTTAGCCAATCAGGAAGTTTACTGACAGATGTGCTTGGATGCTTTCTCTCCTATTTGAATTTAAAAGAAATAAAACAATTATAATAAAATTCATACAAAGATGCACTGGAATTGTCCACATCTAACAAGTGACTTCTAGTTAGAAATTTAGAGACTGATTGTTAATAATTTATGAGCTTCTTATGTAGCAGATTACGTGACTTTCATTTTCTTGTCCATGGAGCTTATCAGATTCAGGATGCTACTTGTAGGTCTTGACAAATTTTCCCCATTTTTTTCGTTTCAAATTATTCATTGAACACTGTACCTGCTATGCAGAATTGAGAGGAGGAAACACAAATAATTCTAGCCTGAGAAAATGCCATCATGACATTCATCATCACTTTGTGACATTTGCTGTCCTCTTATTAAACTGCCTGGCATTTCATGAAACCATGCCCAGACTAATTGCACTTTCATTAAGTGTTGTTCTCCCCTATTAAATTATTTGATAGTATTTTCCTAGCAGGAACGTCAACATGTGTAACTAACTCTAATAACTAAAGCTTTGAAAACCATCCTGATAGGTCTCTTCTTCCCAGGTCTCTTCTTCCCAGCCTAGTCTGATTCACAGTTTTTAATGTCAAGATTATGAGCATCCTATACAGTTGAAACTGATGCTTCTTCTCCAGTTTTAGGTCTTCAGTAAATGTAAATTTACAAAGGTGGATCCAATAATGCCTTTGCCTGACATCACAGTTATTTCCAGCTCTCTGCAGGATGCTTTCTATTTTTCAGCTCCAGTGTTATGGTTCACTGAATGTCACATTTCTACCATTCACTTGCAGAAAGTCAGCATTAGTAGGTTTTTACAGCAGCATTATGCAGGACAATGTTTGGGGTAAGGTCACCTTAGCAAGCCAAAAGCTGGCAACAGCAGCCTCGTACTGAACCTGCAACACATGTGAAAAAGCAGGTTGAGCTGCAGCACCAAGCACATCAGTCCCTAGAGCTGAATGCAGGCTGAAAGAGAGCTGTGCTCTCTCAGCTCCCCGTTCGTGAAGCTGCATGCCTACTTTGTGGCACTGCCCCTTGCAGCTTCATGTAGTCATTCTGGACACACAGGTGGATGGGGATTTTTTTCCTTAAAATTACTTTCTGAGAGGCATTTCTATAAATTGATTCACTCTGGGATGTTCCCATTAGGACCAGTTTTACAACATATTTTTTGACCCTAAAATTTACTTGAAAATCTCAAATATTAATTCACTGGGAAAAGATTACAGTAGTCAAAGCAATCTGTGGTAGAAACACTAGTCATTTTTTACTTATATCTAAAAGACACATGAGTCAAACAAACATGCTTGCTATCCTGCCAAAAATAATCGTCTCATTAATTTTAGCTATATTAATTAAGTTGTACCATGAAGATCAAATGCAAGAAAATCTTTTTGGGTTCTCACCAAATTCAACAAAGTTATCTATATTTATTAGATTTTCTTTCTCTATAAAACAAAAAATTTTGATAACATCTTGAACAATTAATTAGAGTAAGTAACTAGGGATATAGTGGGGGATACAGAGAAAATGTAGAGACCACTCAGCTGCAAAGTAAAATCACACTACTCACACAACCTGTGTACATCCCTAGCTCTGCCTTTCTGTTTTATTTTCTGTGAAAATAAACCTTGTTTATGAGAATAACATTATCAGATCACTACAGAAGTACAGATTTACCAAAGATATCTGTATAGCTATACATAGGAAATTGGAAATTATTTTTGCAATAAATAAACTTTTGTGCGTTTTATTGGTATTTGGTCACTTATCTCTCTCATGCACACAGCTCCATTGCCCTTATACACATACCCACACCTTGTTGGGTTTGCTGACACAAGGCACATGGGTTCTGTACTTCTACCCATGATGTGGTTTCCAGGATAGTGGTTTGGGGATTTCTCTAATTTGTAAAAGTGTAGGAATCCTGAACTAAGTGAGAAATCTTGGTATTTTTTCTCCATTGTCTTACAGACACTTATTACCTTGAATTGTGGGTAATCACGGAGTGAGAGTGAACTTGACAAAATGCAGAGCATCAACATTCTATGAAATCTCTCTCAGACATCATAAATACAGAGACACTGTTCTGACTTCACAAAATACCTCAGCATACAGCATAGCAAGGTAAAAAACTTGTTAGAAGTTTCAACACAGTCAGTGGGAGTGGATGATATAACAACTACTCAGAAGAAGCAGAGACATCCAACATTGATTTAACAATATAGATTTATTAATTTAATTTCTTCTTTGTAAAAAAATATTTTTAGGTAGTTGGTTGAAATTGTAGTTGCTTACAGACTCCACAGTTTAGTCCAAGTCCATGGTGCAGTATAATTAGCTGTATGGTTTACCTACTCTTCCTGTGGTCTTTCTAACCGCATGATTTTCAATATCCTGAATATTTTAACAACTTTTTTTGTAAGTAAATTGTCAGTTTTCAGAATGTAATTGTCTAAGATTGTTTCTTTCTTACCTTTTGAGACTTAGTTAAAGCAAATAAGTTAGACTTGCTGCATGTAAACTAGTATTTTCAAGACTATTTTAACTTGCTAATATCAAAAGATACAATTTTATTTGACATTTCAGAAATCTATCTGCATCACATTCAGTTTAAAAAATCTTGGTCCATCTGGAAGTGTATTTCAATGCATTCAGCTTTGACAATTGCTCAAACTTCTCCTCTTGCTTTCAGAAGTACTTTATACCATACATCTACAGATGTCTTGGTTTCAGCTAGAGGAGACTTAATTTCTTCTCTGTAGCTGTTATAGTGCTGTGTTTTGGATTTGGAATGATAATGATGTTGATAAATCACTGATTAGATCGNATTGAGGGGAGTCACCCAGAAATGTGGCTGACCTGGGTTCAGGGGGGGATGTCTGGCATCTGTCGCTGAACAGTGAGCAATTGCGTTTTGCATCACTTGTTTATTTTTTCACAAAAACATTATTATTATTAATTATTATTGTTACTATTATTGTATTTTATTTAATTTTCAGTTATTAAACTGTTCTTGTCTCAACATACAAGTCTTACTTTCATTCTTCCCCCCTATCCAGCAGGGTGGAGGGGAAGAGATGGGAGGTTGAGCAAGGGTCTGTGCGGTGTTTCATCTCCTACTGGGCTTGAACCTCTTCAAGACTACAGTGAGTCCTGCTGTTTCCACTCACTTTTGATAACACAGGTCAGTTGAGACAACCAGGTCATGCAAGAAGAGAATGAAAAAGGAAATGCAGAATGAAGGGTGTACTTAGGTCCTGAAATGATACTTGTTTAAATGCAACTCTGCCTGCATTTCCCTACTTTGAATTGCCACTGTAGAGGCAACTTTTACAGAGCTGTAAAAGCTCAGCTACCAACCCACTTGCACACCAGAAGGCTCACTATAAGCATGTTGGTCTTAAGCTATTCTTAAAGGAGACTGACACTTGAAAAACACTAGGTTTTATAAATTATGTGCAACCAAAGGAGAAATATACCTGCAATATACTGTGCAATATACAGTTGTGTAGAAATTTCTTAAATACCCTGAACTGGTGCCTTCTTGTAGCCAGAAAAATATTGTCCAGAATAGTCTATGCAGGGTCTTCTAGCTTTCTAAAAAATATTTCACCTTGGCAGTTTTCTGATTATTGCTTATTATGCAATTTAATCCTAATTATTTTTTCACTAGTTTTCTCTGACAGGATTTTGAATCACTGTTACTTAATTGTTTTGGCATATCCAGTTCCCCAGATGCTGCAAGCTATCACCTTTGTCACTTCATATCCATTTCATACTTTTCCAGATCATGACAATCAAACCTATCCAGCTAAGCATGCATGTCAAGATCTCTGAAGAAGAGCTTACTAGACAAGGACGTGATTCAAGCGCATAGGTGAAATTTGTAGCAAATTTTGTCCAGTTAGTGGGGGCTGTCCCCTTTATCTTTTTCTTCTTAAACAAAATAAATCTCTATTCATCTTCAGTACAAATTGTAAATCTATCTAATGTTAAGGACAATGTTAATGTTAAGGATCTTTCCCTTATGGACAGATGCAGAGGCCTGGGAGAAACCCAAAGTTGCTTTAAAACTATGTTTACTTCCCCTTAACATGTGGATGACAATTTCTGAAACAAATTTCTTTCATGTTGAGAATTTGGAATGCTGCCATCTGTCTGCTATTTCTTCCATTTCAGATATGTTATTTCAATTTGTCTGTTAGAGGGTGAAATTCAGGACGCATTTGTGCCCAATTACTTTGAAATTAGATAGGTATCACGTCACAATATTCGTGTGCACTGTCATGATTTTTTTTAAACAGACTATACAGACTATTACTACTGGAAATAGGTTACGCATTGCCTATGGATATGTCCAGAGAATCCAAAGAATACCTCTTTTAACATCACATCCAGAAGGTCTGTGGCATGATAAAAGGGAAGAGACCTTGCCATTTCTTCCTGTCGTGCCTTTCCTTCTGTATTTCTTGCTGCCAGATAAGACACTGAAGCCTATCATTTTTCTGAAACTGAGTCTTAAATGCAGTTTGGGGACTGAATTCACAGTAGTGTAAGGTCTGCCTTGTTACCATCTAGATTAACTTTTCTACTCCTCTGGGTGGCAAGGAAGCATGTGTTCTGAATAAGCACGACAACACAACATTAATCCCATTTCTATAGCCTTACACAGTTTTTACAATTTACTATTCTGAAATGAAAGATATAGTCTTGTCTGGAACACGTGCTCCCTGTCAGTAAAATGTTGGTGCAAAGTGTCCTGTTGGGAGTGATAACAAGGCTTGGAGCCTTTACATCATCTGTTTCTTAACTTAGAGTTTTGGTTTTCCTGTGCAGTCAGTATAACTCTTTTTGATGTGGAATTTAGAGGGACTGTGCAAACATTGTAGTCAACAATCATCCTTAAGCTAGCAGATCAATTTTAAATAGAATAAGGATGAAAAATAATTACAGAATAAAAAATTTACAAAAAGGAACATTTGATGTTACATACCTCAATTTTTCCATATCTAGCACATCTATCTTCAGCTTTAAAAACAAGGGCTTCCTTCCATTTAGAATTCTTTCTTCATATCTCAGCTACTTAGGCTCTACTTAGGCAATTTTTCATAATTGCTAGCCTTGCGGCAGCTTTTAATCATTCGGAGATTACTGAAAATATAGATTTTTGAAAATTATATCTCACATAGATAACTGTAAAAATATAGTTACATAGATAACTGCTATTCAGATACAGAGACGCAGATTTATTGGAAAATTTCCAACAGCCTTTTGAGTTTTTTCTCTTGCACTTCTTCACATGTAGATGCATCTTATGTGTCCTTCCATTAAATGTGCACTGGCTGAGACCAGTGTAAAATCAAGCTGGAAAAAATATAAGTAGGCATCATGCCATACATAATTTCTGACAAAGGTTTTGAGGGTAAAGGAAAATTGTCTTTGCTTTAGATCTGTTAAGGAACAATAGTAAAATATATTTCTGCCAGCACCATTTCACAGCTTGTATTTCCTGGAAAATGCTGTTTTATTAGCACATGCTCCCTCAGTCTGTGAGATTACCATAGTGTTGATCATGTGTCCACTGCCAGTTTTACTTTGATTACGGTCATTTACTCTGATCTAAAAATCCTTTTTTGTCTTTTTGTTTGTTGAGAAACAAACAAATATCTCTTTTTTTTTTTTTTGTTTTCGCTCTTCAAAAAAGGAATGAAGAAAACTTGTTGCTGTGTTATGCACAAATTGCTATTTTATTGTGTGGTTGTTTGTATTTTATAATCTGGTTATCCAAGGGACAGATTCCTGTTATGGGATAAAAAAAAATAGCAGGAAACTTTAATTAAAATTGAGTTGAACCACTTTGGTTTAGTTAGATATTTTTTGAAAGTTTATCAAATTATATGATAACATGTGTTCTTATAAATTCTGCCCATGTTACCTTTTTGCTTCAAGTAAGAATGATATTTCTTCTTCCTCTCATAAGACAGAAGTGTGTTTTACAAGGCAAAAGCAGCTACAATACATTTATTTATTGTTGTGAATAGCAAAATCTTCATGTAGTTTCAGAGATATGAGTGGTTATAGGATATAGGTTTATTTTCAGTGACATGTAGATATCATGCATCCACTCTTCCTGTTTATTTCTGTTCATATTTATTACTGAATACTATAGTGGTGCAGCTGATTTCCAAACATTTTTCATTTTGAATAACACAGGCTCTGGATATAACAAGAGAGGCATTAATACTCTAGGAAGACACTTCTGTGAGGACTTTGATTATTCAAAGTTTCTGTGGAAGCCAGTAAATGTTAAGATGATAGATTTCCTGGTCTCCTATCCTTTAACCTTGCCTTTATTCAAAGCTCTTTTAACAGAAATGTTGCACAAATTATATAAGACACTGACCTCTCTTTGCTGTCTTCCAGAAACTTTCCCTCTGCAAACAGCAATCTGGGGTCTGCTCCACCTGCCCCTCCCACTCCCTGTGCTGATTTGTCCATTTAAAAAAAAAACTTTTATTCACTTTTTATATCATGCTGAACCAAACAGAAAAGACACATTTAGAATCATATGTAGCCATTGATGCCAAGGCTCATTTTCTTGTGTTTTTGATGATACAACTACTGCCCGTTCCCTTCCCAGCCAAGCAGCTGACAATGAGCAGCAAATGACAGCCTGCAGAAATAATATTTCTTGTTCACCCTATTCTCTGCTTCCACCAGTTAAGCACTTTCTCCTCAAGAATCAAGGAGAGAAAAAACTCAGAATTTAATTAATTTTTGGTGAATTTTTCTACCCATTGTTAAATGATTCTTATTAATGCTGATGGCTCTTTTTAACGCTTTGCTCTTGCTCTCCTCTTAGGCACTGCACACTAGTCCACTCAATCCTTTTAAGTGTAACATATTCACTAAGAGCATTTCCCTTAGCCTAAAAAATGTCCATCCCTCAGCAATTTCCACATTTTTTCTGGGCTGTTCTGCTTTTCTTGTGGCTTTTAATCAATGTGTCCTTAAGTAAAGGTCAATGTTTACATCTTACATTGCAAAAATATAGATTTAAAACCTGATATAGATATTCTGTTGGGGTATGTGGGTGAGCAGGTGCAGACATAAAGAGGGATCATTGTCCTGCACCCACTCTGTACCGGATATATGATGGAAGTGAGACCTGTGTTCAGCTTGCCAGCACCAGACACTAGCTTTGACTACTGCTCTTTGGCCACAGCACTGATATGGTCAGGGTTCCAGCTAAATCTGAATTGTACCAGCCACTGCCATTGTGGGCATGAGAGTGAAGAACAAGTGCAGAGCCAAAAGCTTTTTCAATTATGTACTTTCATGCAAATCTATGCCAGGCTACATACACACAACAGAAAAATCTGTAAATTCTTTTAAGGCAAAGATATATAGCAGATAGAATTCTCTCACAAACATATTTTCCTCTCTCTTTTCCAGTAAATGCCATCCTTTCCATAATATGGAATGGGGCGTTTCAGACATGGTAAGGATTATCCTAAATCTGTTCCCGCCAAAGACTATAAAACTTCAGATGTTGCCAAGAGTTTAGTCTAATTCAGAAAATGGTGTCAATCTTTAGACTAGTTAGATGTTTGATTTTTTTCATGTCCAAGGAGGATAATAATATAAGTTTGTTGTTCTATTTGAATATAAATTCTAAAAGAATTTAAAGAGAAGTAGTATGCTTGTCATCTTTTATTTTAACTATTTTATTTTTATTATTATCACTATTAAATGATGATTAGTGAAATATTTTTTGTGAGTGAGAAGCCATGATTTTTCCTACTCTTCATTCCAGTTGACTTCCCTTATATAATAATACGTTGTTGAATATCTTCTCTTTCTTTACTTTTTGAGTAATATGAAGCATTCAGTGTTGTGCATTTCTAGCACAAAAAAAGCTCACTCATTCTTCACACTGCATTGTTTTCAATGAATCAGCTATTTACAGTGTAGATCGAGAGACTAATGGTTTTCTTGACTATTTGCAATGCTGTTCTCCTCATGCCTTAATAAAGATGAACAGTATTTAACTGCCAGGCATCAGAGATCTCTTTATTCCAATTAGCAAGCATGCTTTTCCTATCATTTTCCTTGGAACAAAATATATCCTAGAAGACTCCTTGCACTGCTCCCCTAGCTGTTGATTTGGAGTGAATTAAAGGAAACATATTATGAAAGGTGAATAGCTAGGGAAAAAAATAAGGTCTAACATTAAACTATAAATGTTTCAGCATTTTGTTCAGTCAAACCTCGGGGCAATGCCTTTCAATGTCATGCTTTAGTAAAAGTCCTTTTAGCCCATGCCTGTCTTTCCAAACAAGACAGACAAAAGCTTCTATTTTAAAAACAAACAGCTAAGTGATTTGCTGTACACTTGCCATGAATAGTAACGAGTAGATTTGGGCCGAGTTCCTCTCTTTAATTAGCTCATTGCTATAACCTGACTGCTATTGTTGCTGTTTGAGTACTGTCTTATTACAATGCATCAGAGGACACCACTTAAAGAAATTCAGGAAACAAGTCATGAAAAAAAAATACCATGGAGTATTCTTTGGATTGGTTTAAGACACTTCAATGTTTCACCTTTTTGTTTGTTTGTTTATTTGATTATTTGTTTGTTTTAAAGGAAGAACTAGCTGTTATAGCTCTGAGTAAATCCAGTGATAGGTATTGTATGAAAGTGCTCTTAAAATAGATTGTCATAAACATACTTGGGAAAGGTTTGTTTTACATAGCTGGAATGTCTATGTGCTGTTTTAAAAACAGAAGCATTTTCAGGGAGTTCTCTTATTACTATGGCTTAAATGTAGTGATATTTCAGTGTTTCATATTTCAATAGGAGGGAAAAGATTTTTTTTAACCATTTTTTTGTTAAATTTATCTGATGTAATATTTTAAACAGTTTTCAAAATTCTTATAGTGGTTCCAGACAGAGCAGCATTTCAAAGCAGTAGTAACATTAAAGTAAAAAAACATTACAGCAATAGCTGAATGAAAGGAAGAATGGAGACTGACCAGAAAATTTGTCAGAAGCTTCAGGCAATGAAACAATAAAGAAAAGAAAGGGTTGGCAAAAGGGAATATATTTTGATTGCAGCTGCACTTTTTAATGGAGACTTCTAGAGACTCGTGAAAATATCTTTTTCAAGGTAGTACATACCACCTGTATTATATAGAAAAATCATTAAAAGATTAAAGGAATGAAGTAGAATGGCTTTATAAAACATAAATTTCTTCTGTTTCTACAGATTTAATGCAAAAAACTTATTTTGAAGACCTTTAAACAAATTTATTTAGTCTTCACACTTGAAGTTTATTAAAGATTTTTCTTCTGGTGTTTTTCCATGTGGGCATAGTGGTCATCTGCTACCTTTAAGATTCTTTGGCCCAGGAGTGTGCCTATGTATGTCTCCATAAAAGGTTCACTAAAACTAGGAAAAAAGACACGCAAATAATTGATGCTGGGTTTGCATTTCTGCAAAGTTGGTGGCGGATCCTTACCAGATAAATGCAAACCCCATCTCCATTACTGCATCAGGAATGTCATCTCTTGAGTTATGATTGATATCAAGGTATAAAAGAGAGAAACCAGGTGTTAAAAACAAACTCTTAAGAAAATATCATGGTTGTTCAAATACCTAGTGTTTGATGGATACTGTCCAGAATGAACAGAAATGAGCCTGTCTTATGACTTGCACTTTCTAAATCATGGATGGTTAAATGTTAAGGTAAATACTTTTGGCAAAAGAGTGGATATACATTATTTTATTAGCTAAGGATTAATTCTTACTCATTGGTAGTGGAACCATGATTAAATTTACAAACTGTGAAGAAGTAAATGGTTCTATATCCCTTAGTATTTTAGTGTAATATTTATATATGATTTATATATGATATGTAAGTTGCAGGACAATTACCCACTTGTGGCATGAAAACCACTTAATGGGTTTTGATACCCAGCTGCCTGGAAAGTCAAGAGGGAAAATATGATGCCTGGAAAAGGATTCAGAATTAAGAAATTATTAGATTATATAATCATGAATTAACTGTAAAGTAAATTTGAAATACTTCTAAACGTGTGACCTTTTTTGAAAAAAAATTTGTATAGATATACAGATCTGTACAGGCTATATGTAAAATAAATGTAATAATTATGAAGTCTCTTTTTTATATACTATATTTACCAGATGTAATCAAACTCTGTTTGTAACAAGATAAGGTACAAAGACAAAACTGTCTTTGACCGAGGACAAAAGTTATCCTAACATAATCTTGGAGATGGATAAGGGGCTACAACAAGCTCCCCATTTGCAAAGAGGGAAAAAGTGGTCTTGCTAACTTGTTTTCATAACATCAAAACTTTCTGATAATTCTTAGAGATTTCAAATAGGTGCCAGAGATGGAAAATGAACAGAGACTGGGCTGTGCAGTCAAGCTAAAAGTAAATATTTCACATAGATATTGAAATGTCATATGTCATGCAAACATATAATTTATCTGTACAAATAAACCATACAACACTCATACCACAGTACTCATCTGACTCCACCACAAAGTACATCTATGTAAACACAGACAGCATAATGTCTCTGAAAATTTTCTAGAACTTGGTTTTAATAGCACTTTGCCTACAGCTGTAATTGATAGTGCACAACAGTGATGTGACACCTTTCCTGCTAGGTCTTTTGTGGAATACATCTGCTGTACAGTGGGAAAACAAAATATGAGTCTTGACTAAATCTTGTGGTAGAAAGGACTCAAACTGGGAAACCGTTCAACACAATTTGCATATTATGCAGATGAAAAGCTAATGACAAAAGAGTGTATTGGCAAACTCTCCCTTGTGATCTGGCAGTGATGTGTATAGCAGCATGAATACCTAGGCATAAGCTTTACTAATGTTATTTTGCAATTAAGAAAATAAAGTCAGAGAAATGTAGTAAGAACTGCATATGTGAATAAGATTCAGTTGTGATGAAACACGTTGTCCCATACAATCCAAATAACCCAGTTCACTTTGGGACACAGGCATCATGATTGCGTGTTATTAATTTTGAATGGTGGAAGAGGGAAAGTAGCCAAGTGCTTATTGAATCCTCATTTCGAGTTTAAGCGGCTGCTTCTTCATCCTTGCTTGCCAGTTCTGAGTGTATTTCAAGGAACATTGCTGAGAACAAATCGAACACCATCAATATTAATGATCTGAACTAGAAAGATGGCTTTTAGTGTGCAAATTAATTACCCTAATCACAGGGTTTTTTGTATCCATTTTAATGAAATAACTATTTATTTCACTGAGTCCTGAGCTTTTCTTTTGCAAATAAGGCACATTTACATGATAAATACATGAAATTTAAATGGATGACTAAATTAAATTGAGAGGGGAAAAAAGACCTTTTTAAATACAATTTTCATAGGAAAAACAGCTAGATTAATGGGTTGGTTAGCTGACTGGCATCTGTGATTAAATCTTTTTAATGTATGTCAAATAGAATTTAATGGACCTCAAGAAATGTCTACATAGTAATATTCAGGGTTTAGTGAAGATGCATTTTATCTCCTATTATTGAAGTGTAGACAGCTGAAGGCATATTGCTTGTTGTTGCCCAGTACAGTATAGAGACATTCTGCCTGAAAACAGTAGTGATGTCAATTTGCATCTCTACTTTACTGTGTTGTGTCTTTTCCCCTGAAAATATATTTTTTTTGTACCTATGGGAATCTAAACCAAGAAACTCCACTCTAAAATGGTGGTTTCTGATTGTTTGCATAGTCTTCTGATTTAATCATCACATGTACATTAGCTTCATGCTATTGTTTTCTAATAACAACAAGAAAGGAAAAAATGCTTAGTTCAGGGGAACTGAACATATCTTTCAGATTCTATGTGTTTTGAAAACTTTATTTATTGTTCAAAGCTTTGAAGGGCTCCATATTCAACAGGAGCAAGATTTAAAACACATTCCAGCTCATTTTTTGATAACAGTCCTGCAGAACAGAGCATCTTTCTCTGCTTGCTTTTTTCCCAGTCGAGCCACCAGAGACATCTCCAGCTTCCTTTGATTTGAAATGATCAATGGCAGCTGCGGCAGGCAGGCAGGGTGCCCCAGGCACAATGCAAACAAGTCTCTCTCCCAGCTCACTAGGATTTACATTTCAATTGCTGCCACATTTTTAAAGATAATTATAACCTTTTTTATATTAATATTTTTCTGTGGTGTCTCTGATATTTTAACAACATAAATATTAATTTAGCATATCAAGGAGAACAGCTTTCTCCACTGCAATGACTCAAACAAAAAAACATCTCCCAAAAACACAGGGCATCAAACATGGCATCTCGATCTCTGAGATTAGCCACACTTTGGAGGGGGACGTCTGCTGGATTTGATTTTTCATGGCTCTGCACTGTTTTAAAGATTAGCAGAGAATGACCTTTCCTTTTGACTTGAGACCAAACCGTCTTGCTACAACAGCATAATGTGTTCACTGTCTAAGCTGACATCTGTGACTTATGCGGCTCCAAACAGTGTCTTTACCATGGCGAAAAATATCAGCCAGATAAACCTGCCTTGATAAAATTGATTTTTTTGGAAAGAGAAAAGGGGAAAATGCTGCTGGTGATGTTGAGAATTTCTTGTTTCATAGTGCGTAGTTTCTAGGTTTTTTTACTCCTGTTACCACTTCAGCTTTTTATATAATTCCCCTTTTGCATCAGGAAAAGCCATCGCAGTGTACAAACAGATGTTGCTTTGCCTACCCAGATCATGTGTTGGATCACAATAAAATTTTGCAGCCTGCCCTATAAAATTTTAGCATGTAGCATATTTTGACCTATCTAAGTCTTCCCCATCTCTCTTCTTCTTTTGTTTCTAATGCAGCTACAACATTCCTAACTGGCCTTCAGTGCTGAGCAACAATCACAATTTTTAGATTCAAACACTTGTGGAAATAATGCTTTTTCCATAGCAACTGACAAATAAGGGGAATTAGTGTGTGTCACAAAGAAATTTGATATCAATACTCATCAAATGTTACAAGGAGATCATTCTGCTGTACTTGGTAATGTGCAGAGTTACAATCTTTTTATGGGCAAGACCTTAATTTCCTACACACCAAAGCCATGAGCTTGAGCATCGCTTGAAGCTGACTAGAGGAATAAAACTGCTCATGAAATATGCATGACTAACACATATGCTGCCAGGGGAACCTAGTATATTATGTATGACCCTTCTGTAATTGTAAGAAAATGATATTCATTTAAATGGATGTTTATCACAGTTAAAGGTATACATAATGAGAGAAAGGTCATGTGCCTAAAAACACTGATTTATCCCACTATTTCTGGCCTTGTTTGAATGGACTATGACTTTTTCGTAGTTCTTCCTCCTGCACATGTGATCCGTAATTATGCAGCTTGAAAAAGTCTCTATTTTTATGCCAAACACAGTCTTAAAATAAATGCAATTCTAGTATTTTTTGCATACATCTGGGTAATATATACGCAGCATATTAAAATTCACATCAAACCTAGGTCTCTTTTTTCAGCTGTTGTTCAGGGCAGCTACAGATTTTTTTCTCATTATTATATGCCTTTATGAATTGTATATTTTCTTACTTAAAAAATCCCAGTCTCTTACAAGGGAGAGAGATATTTTCAGCTTACAAAATAGCTGCAACATAGTTTGTAAATTTTTACTTCAATCAGCCCTCCTCCAAGCACAGCAAGTTTTGAGCAATATATTTTAATTTGTTTCTTCCTAAACTGTAACATATTTGTAATGCGGATTTGGCTTTATCTTTGCATGAATACATTCTCAGAGTTCAGGGAGAGATGTTACACAGAACATTGCACTCAGTGAAAGCCAGATTCAATGCAATAAATGAACCTTTTGATTAGTGCTGCAGAGCTTCACCAGAAGCTTTCTCCCTCTGTTAAGGATCTCTGCAAAGATGCTTGAAACTTTCTTGCTGTTCTCATGAAAACAAATCTACAATCCTGAAAAGCCATAGGTCAAAGAAGAGAAAATCTATTTACCACAATTCAAATTGCTTATAGGAAAAACCCAAAAAGTTTCAAGACATGTAACTGCTGCAGGAATGATCTAAGTCTGGATGTTATTATGCTCAAGGAAGTGGGACAAGTCCATCTTGATCTGATGCCATTGATTAAAGACCATACTATCACCAGAACTGAAGGCAGCTGATAAATCTTTAAAAAAAAATCACGGTGGGTATTTGGTCTTCCTTCAGGCCAAGACAATGCTGACCAGCAGAGACAGCTGTTGCTATCTTATTAGAGACTTGAAGTCAGGCTCTCTAGGGAAGGAAGAACTGAAGATACTTCAGATGCTTTTTTCTACTATCTGCTGGAAAATAGTTTGAAAAAGCCAGGTAATCAGGTATCAGAAATGTCAAAAAAGTTTATGTTCCCTGTGTATTGAGTTTCTGTGGAAAAAAAGGTTTGGAGCCTTCTGTTTGGCCTCTCCTCTCCAGGGTGGACCTGAGTCTTGTTTGGACCTGGGCTTCGCCTCATTCTCCTTAACAGGTTGTACAGGCTAATTGTCACACCGTGTGCTGCCCATATTCTTTGAAGTTCATGAAAAACGTGGGATTTTTTTCACTTAGGTTACCATATAACATCTGAGAAATACTGAAGCCGAAATAATTCTCTTTCTTTTTCTTGTACCAGCAGCAAAAGAGTGGACCAGTGACTGTATCCCAAAGCAAGTCCATTTTTTTCTGCAGGTAAGAGAAATATCCCTCAGTCTTCTGATGTAAGTTCAGGGAAAATAAAATTTTAAAAAAGAAAAAAAAAACAAACCCTTAACCAGTCCCATTACCCACTATAAATAATTTCAAGATGTTTATTTATTAAATTGCTGATTCATCCTATCTGGTATGAGAAATTCCCTGAATGAGAATATCTGTACCAATATACTGACCAAAGAACAAGAACAAAATCTGATCTGCTTTTTGCAGTGGTTTTTTTTGCCAGAGACGAGGTCACAACATGGGTTTCTGAACTCAGTCCAGCCCATGAGATAGGATGATGAGGATTGAAAATACTGTAGTTTAACTAGAAGGAAATCTACAACTATCCACAGCAAAATCCCCTTGTCTTTTCAGCTTCTTATCTATTTTCTTGCAGCATGGGTAGTATGCACCCTATTCCTGGCACTAGCTCCAGTCCATTTTCCCATTTTCAGAGGCTAATATTTTCTAAAAATTTTCTCGAAAATTCTATCTCAGACAAAGTAAAGAGGAAAAATCAAAGAAAGTTGGAAAAATATGCTGGGCACAGTAACAGATATGTGTCACTACACTACTTATGCCTCTAATTTAGCAATCAAGTGAGAAATCTTTATCAGACTTCTGCAGCAAAAATATAAGATGTCACAAGCTTTGGTTGTAACCAGCCCAAGACAAGTGGATATAATACCAAATACAATACTTATAGCAGCAGCAGCACAAGAGGCTCTAATAGGTATTGATAATTCAGCTGTGCTGCCTAAATACAGGCGTACCCCTGCAAATTGCCTTAGCTTGAACAATACAACGAAAAGGGACAGAAGAGTTTGATGGAGATTTTAGAAAGCTGAAGGTGATTAAAAAAGCTTTCCAGTAAAATCTGATAGAAGGAGGGAATTCAAGAGCCCACTAAATGTGCTTAGGTGACTGACTCTTTCTTTGAAAGCAGAGATATAAATTGCAAACTGTGCTTTAGTGTTCTCAATATGCTCTGACAGCTTATACTGCACAAACCACTTCTAAGCCTAGCTTTTATGTAAATTAATCATGTTAATTAGTAGACAGCATTGAACTCATGCCATTAATCCTATTCCTTCCCTTGAAATGGGAGCAAAGTTTCCATCTCAGTCAGAAAATGGAATTGTTTTCTTCTTCTTTTTCTTTATTTTCCCTTTTTTTTGCCCCTAAATCTCTTGTGAGGATATATTATATCTTTTATCTATCTTGAAATCTAAATAGAAGCTGTAAGAAGCCTGTGTCTCACAAACACACAGTTATTCCAGGCATCCTTCATGAAAAGGGCATCCACATATGCTGCTCCAATAGCAGTAACCCCTTTTCAGCAGGCAAGCACACCAAGAGCTTTCCTTTTGCTTTGTGAAATACTAGAAAACAAAGAACAGAGATTAATATGAAAAATAAGAGGAAGCAGTGCCTAGCATGATTTTGCAGTACATGAAATACATGAGGTTTTATAAAATTTTTTTTTCTAAACAGTGCCTGAACACAAATCTAATGTCTCTGTGCGTATATTTTATGGGTTCCTTAAAAAAGATGCACAGATGCACAGTGTTTATCTACCATTATATTTAGGGTTCTCTGGATACATTTTTTCACTATTCCAGCTATATAGATTACTAGATGGATATTCCTGAGATTGTCACCAAGACTGTCTTTCCTTTTTTTTCCCCCAGATCAATTAAGAAACAGCAAAACAGCATTCATTCTTTTTTTTTTTTTTTGTCTTACAATAACTCTAGAACTTTCCTTGCCTTTGTAATATGGCAGTGATGAACAAATTTGTGTAAGATAAAGCACAGTGCCCAGAGTTACAGGACTTAATTTTTCATGTAGCTGCTAAGAGTGTTAAAAGTTCAGAGATATTGCCTTTCCGAAGGTATGAATTGGGTGATTTGAATGACTTTGCAAAATCTCACTGTTAGAAGCAGTTACCTGAAGGAACCAAATAACCCAAATCCTCTTCAACTTTGCTTTTCAAAGTATAACTTTACCTTATTTTTTATTATTGCACCATTACCTATAAATCATTCTTAACCAAATAGTTATTTCTTCAATGGCCTGTTTGGAAGGATTAGAAGGAAATGGAATACTGATCTAGAATTATCAAGGACATTCCATATTTAATTTTCAAGACTCATAAATCGCTATTGGAGTCAATAGGCCATTTTAATTTCCCTAACTTTTAGTATTAAATAACCCTAAATAAATAAATATTCAGAGTGGTTTGCAGAGGAATTTTTCTAAATATTCTCCTTAATGTTGTTTCAAATCATGATGGTATCTTTTGTACTATGTTTTCATTTTATTTCAGAATGAGAGTTTGACGGCACATCTGCTTTCTGACATTTGCCAGGGAAGCATGGTGAAACAGTGTTGTAGTGCATTAATGGATTATGGCACATGCATTGAGTACATTCCCATTGCTATTGGACATTAAATACTTGTAATGCAAATGGATTTGGTCCCCTTGATCTAGGTGCAAAATGTTCTTTGCATTCTCAGAATCATAAGTTTTGCTATGGATCTGCTTCTTCAAGGTGCTTCACCCCTTGTCAAGGAAGAAATCCTGAAGCAGTGTTAGCTAGATGAGTACAAACCTAGTGTGGAAACCTGGTATAAATATGACTTTCCTGGGGCAGACAGCAAAAAATCTAGAAACATAGGCAAAATGAGCATTTAGTCGTTAATTGTATTCTTGGTTACTAATGTAATAATTCTGACAGTGGGAAAAAAATGGTGTTGTTTATTAACAACTTTGTTCACAGTTGATTTTGTATGCACAATTACAGGTTGCACCTTCATATTATTCCTATATTTGGCAATAATGAATTTTTTTCAAAGATGACCCTAGGTGATCCCCTAATTATTCTTGTTTTGTCATCTGTGTAGGGTTTTTTTCAACATTTATTGACCATCCATATGTACATTCTAGTTCACAACTCAATTTCAATAAAAATTTTGTTTCAGTCTTAAGGTTGTTGATTTCTTTACAGGACACTTTCTTCGCTATTCAGAATTTTTCAAGCTATCCTGACACTAATTATAGTTTTAACAGTGATCCTTAGTTCATACAAATATATTGTTATGCCAGTAAGAACTGCTCATTTATCCACAAGATGTATCAGTAGAGATGAAACAAAAAAAGGACAACCTGAAATAGCAGCAATAGATAACAAGCTAGGACAGCACATTATTTTATTACCTAGAGCTGTGTGTCAAGCCATAACAAAGAAATCACAACAGTGTACTGAAATGCTGTTTTGTATAAAGACTGAGAGACTAAAGATTGAATAAAGAAGAAGAAAAAGAAGACTAAACTTTGAATAAAAATTAGTCTTCCGAGTATTTAATCCCAGAAGGTGATGGAAAACAGAAAGCTAAAAACCCTGCAAAGTAGAAGGATTTTATAATTTTGTATCTGTATGGATTCTAGTAGCTTAGCTACAGCCAAGAGCTTTTAAATCTTCTCTCTGGGGGATACTTTGAGAACTTACCAAATAAGCATTATGCTGTGGTAGGAAGGGAAAAGGTGTTCATGTATGGGTATGAGAAGGCAGGCAGATGAAAGAAATTGCAAAACCAAGCTACAATGCTACATCAGGATGTGTGCATATTGCAAACAACTAGATCAGACAGTAATCAACAGCAGTACTGCAAGCTGCAACCTAGAATTCCATAGACTCTTAATTTTCTAGGAATACAAATGTATCAACTTGAATTTTCTTTATCACCTAGTAAACATAATATCCCTCCCCTGACTGTTATCTTCTCTATGCTCACACTAAGACGTGCATGCACACACTCATTATCTACATGTGTAACCCTATTGTACTTGAAGCCAATTCCTTCCAGAAGAACTTCCTTGCTGCATCACAGTTGCTAGTAGAGTTTCAGCCATTTATACATCCCAGAGGGACTCACAGAGTCTATTTGCTTGCTCAGTAGGAAGTCTTCAGCAAAGGTTCACAAGTAGGGTCTATTGGAATTTTAAGAGTTTATTGGGATTTCTTTCCCTTGTCAGGGTAATAATTTTGTGGGAGATACAGCCGAGATGTTGAGACTGCCTGACTCTCTCTCAGTCCTGGCACCTAGCACTTGAGGCGTCTGTGATCCTCAGAGGCGCAGCAGCAGTGCTTGCAGCAGGCTAGCTTGTGAAACAAAGGGAGTTTTCTGACCAAGCTTATCTGCATTAACAACACTAGATTCCAGATAGTTGCAGTGCATCAACAATTCAAACTAAAAGAATAACAGTAGCTGAGCAGAACAAACTTCCAACTGTGAAGCAATTATAGTGCTGTTGAATGGCTGATTGCTTGCGTGCGGTCCCCTTGGTTCCCTGATGTGGTGTGCTTATAGTTTTGCAATTGGATAAAATAGATTGGAATGAGTGCTGTCATACAGAACTGCCAGCTGTTCCACTGTTAATAAAGACACTATTTAGCTATTAATACATCCCATTCTTCTCTGCTGTGCTTATTCAAACAAAGTAGTTCTGTTTGTAGAGAGGGTGTGACTGCACCTGTTCTGGATTCAGGAATCCATGGCCCATGAGAGACCCCTTGATACTCTCCAGTAAAAATGCCAGCTTCCAGCCAGGGCACCATACAAAGACTAGACAGAATGGGCTTGCTTTTCTGACAGATTTGGAAGACAGTGTTCTAAAAACATACAGGCCTTGGACTTATCTTCCTACCACTTATGCTTATAGTTGGCCTTTAGTATAAGGATACTTCAGTTTTATTTTTTCATTTTTCATGGGCAAAAAGAAAAAATGCTAAAATAAATATGACTTGAGGATATGACTTAAATCATAGTTTATATTCAATTTTACTGGAGAGTTGTCTTGCAAATTCCTTGCAATTTGAGGGAATAGAAGAAAAGGGCCAAGACTTATTCCGGCAGAAGACCATTGCTCTCAGCTAACTTTCATTGAAAGAGATTAATTTTCAGAATACATGGAAGCTTCCCTAGAAAGTATATATTCTTGTGTTGTTAAAACAAAACTGATGCTAAAGCTGTCTTTAAAAAAAAAATCCACACAGAGAGAATTCTAAAAATTTAAGTTCACTAATTAGCACTGATAGTGCTTTTGTAATATGTCTAGATGCTAGAGGAAAAGGAAGGTTGCAAGTGGCTCATGACAACTTTAAGACCCTCATTTGACTTCATTATTGACATGCAATATGCGTTTAAGTAAATTATTTCTTTTTACTTTAGCCATAGATGTTACTATGTTATCATCAAGTTCAACTGTAGGAAATGTTCACCATAACTGCCAGCGATGGTTACCTGGATTACAAACAGCAAGCATGTTTTATTAGCCTTATTTGGCATTGAGTTAAGTCAACAATGAATCCTCTGGAAATCCCCTGCCTTATTTAGACAGTGAGCTTGGAATAGTGTGAGAACGCATCTCCCTAATATGATCCAATTTCTAAAGCTAATTTGTAGCATATTAAAGCAAATAGCTCTATTAGTTTTTATTAATGAGTAATGATGCATAATGTAATAACTGCAGACTAAATATCAGTCCAGACCTTGGCTCTATGACCAGCTGTGGTAAAAGGTGTGAAAGAACTGCTCTTGGCCTTATGTACGCCGTTCAAACTGGCTGGAGGACAGGACGTCACCACTGAAAGTTAGTGCTGGTAAATTAGAGAACACTGACTAAGTTTTTGAAATCATGTGCATTGATTAAATAAAATACCAGTAAAGAGAAAAAGAGATACTGTTCATTGATTGTGCTTTTTCTTTAGGTCTACACCCAAGTTTGAACTATGAACTTAAATAAACCCACTGGGTAACCCAAATAATCCATTTTGAGATGCCAAGAAAACTAATCTGTCTTAAAAATTGCTTTAATTGAAGTTAAAAACAAGTTACAAATAAGTTACACTTATTTTTAAGTATAAAGATTGGAGACAGTATTTTAAAAAATATTTGTTCTTTCCTAAAGTAAATTTTTTTAAGTGTTTCATTCTTGTGAAATAGGTTTTTAACTTAAAAAAGATATTGTCTCAAGAAAGTGTTTAAAAATTAGGCAAAAATAAAATATTGTTTATAACAAACAGTAAGAGTTTAGGTATAGTGCTTACCTGCAACTTGCCCTAAGAGCTATGTCTGTGCTTCATGCTCATGAAGAGGGCTGCAGCTGCAGCTCTTGACTATGTCCTACCCTTTTTGAATTAACTTGAGAAAAAAATGTCTAATTTCTGGAGCACTGCTCCCTATATCTATCTAAAAGCAGCAAGAAACTGTAAAGGCAAGCTTATTTATTCCTGAGAATGAACTTCCCTCTGTCTTCTCTGCTTATGTAGGAAGTTCTTTTGGTCACACACTGTTCTTTACTTTGGGCCTGTAGCCCAAATGAGGATTGCAAGGAATAGTTATTTATATTGATGCTTCGTGAGTGTTCGTAAGTGTTAGCACAAATAAACAGATAATCAAATAGAAGATGAAGCATCCTTCATGCCAAACTCTGACTAATACTTTTTCAGAATAAAAATGAAGATCATTCAAATATTATCTGCCTTAGTAACTGTTTTGTTGTTCCGCTCCTGTTTTCTTTAAACTCCACAGGAAAATACAAACAGCAAATGCAATAACCGGTGGGCTGAACAAAAAGGAAGAGAAGAAAGAGGATGGTAAACTAAATATAAATAAAACAAATGTAAACATGAGCTCTTTTCCTGCTCTTGTATGAAGAAAGCAAGCACTTGAATTTATCATCCAGTGCAATTTGATTAACCGTGTCACTGTTTACAAATATAATGTATCAGTTCACTTGTTGAGGTTTACATCATTGATGTGCCTTTTTGTTAAACGAGGTCAGAGGAATATTTAAACAAAGGCATTTTGTAATATGAATAAACAGACAACAAAATTAAAAGAAACTATGCTGATGACTTATGAAGGTTACATTAAACACATTTATTCTCAGCTGCAGATTGCACTTACGTGGGAGTCTCACAATATATTGTAACTCTGGGGTCCATTCTGCTCTTGTTAATTAGCTTCAGTCTGATGTAAATGCTTTGACTTCCTGAAATTACTCCTGATCCATAGCAACGTAAGAAGGAAGAATTCAGCCTACGATTTTCTTTTTCCTTCTTTATCTGTAACTTGTCAAAAGATAACAACTGAAGTATATTATGATCTCCAAAGACCTGAAGCAAATATTTGTAAATGTTAATATCCTGAGAGAAGATGAGATTTTACTTTTCCTGGAGGCATTTGTTTGTAACTTTGACACATGATATTAAACCCCACAGTGAATGATAAAATGACATTTACAAATTCTGACTTTCTGCATGTTTTCTTACAGAATTGGCTCTGAGATGATGGATAAACCACCTGCCATAAAACCTCTAGGATTAATCTTTAAAAAGGATCTATACCTATTCCAGCTGATGTTATTGCAAATCCTTTGATTACTTTGAAAGTGATCAGGAATGGGGCACAACTGAGCATTTCCCTTTTAATGTTAACCAGACTACAAAATGTTCAGAGGACCCCAGTGGATTTCAACGTATGCACTTAGCTAAATTGCACAGCATCAAGCTTCAGTGTTTGTTTCATCGCTTTGCATACTTGGGGCCCAATGAGTCACTCCAGAATAGCAAAACAGGACAAAGCATAATTGAATTCCAGCAACAAAACCAATTCTATGATACAACCACGGGTAAAATAAAATTTCATTTGTGATTAACTGAACTTTTTCATTCAATGCAGGATGGTCTTGTGTGGGATGTGAGAAAAGGAGAATCTGAAGATGGCCCCCCAGTTTTTTTGTGATGTGAGGTTTAACATTTTAATGACAGAATCCTCATTAACAGCAAGAATTTCAATCCAGACATTGACATGGAGGGTGAGCTAAAGAGAACATATAATCGTGTCTTCTGTTTCTGCTGACCCTAATTCAGAATTGCATCCAAGATTTTTAATCTTTCCTATTGCGTCGCATCCTTTATATCTGGAGATGACTGAACGACCCATCATGAGCAACTTGTCAGATCTACTGAGAAGATTTTTTTCGGAAGTGTTCAGTGACTTAAGAGCCAGGAAGCAATCTCTAAAAGCATTTAAAATCTAATTCAGGACCTCATGACTCTGGTCTCTAGGAGCTCATGTCGTACTTAAAACCAGGACTATATTTTTATATATATTTTATATATATATATATATATTACCATCTTATTTCTTACTTCATGATAGCACCTGAGTGCCAAGCTTTTTTTTATTAATTTTTCCACTTTTCATAATTCATTGACAATATATGCCTTTAATACCTATACTATTGGAGGGGATATTATGAATTGTTCATGTATGTTATGCTTTTCTACAGCTATATTTAATCACCTGCCTTTTAT
>VYXF01004170.1:35996-47673 GCA_013397295.1 Polioptila caerulea
TAATTAATATTTAATATTAATATTTATTGCTATTAAAATTATTACTTTTTATATCTGTCCCTCCACTGATAACTTCTCCTTTGCGTACTGATGTTTCCTGTCCTTTACTGTATATTTTGCTAACACTATTATCAGTTCAGCTCTTCACAAATCCATTCAGCACTCATTTACTGCTCTTAGCCTCCTGAGGACAGAATACAGCTGCAAACTCCAATCAGCTCTTCTCTCCTTCCTAATTCCTTTAGAGTAGTTTATTATATGCTTACCCCCTTCGTGTCTCCTTCCTTCCACATTTCATCACATCTTCCCTCCTACTACTTTGTTTCCTCCCTTTTCTCCTTCTTTCTACATAATGGATTGTTTAATTTTCATCTCTGCTTTGTGCTTTTTGTGACTACCCATCTTATTGAAATCCTGACTGAGAAGACATTGAAATAATGACAAAAAGAATGACAAACCTTGATGGAAATGTTGGAAGCAGCACACTTAGAAAAATAAACCCAACATATATATGTATATATATATNGGGTCAGCTAGGCCCTCAGACTTTTAATTCCACCTCCACCACCCCCCACTCAGACCCCCAACTCATGAATTAAAAAATAAAACAATCAGACAACACAGAAGAGCAAATATTATAGATATTTGCATTAAGATTTTGACCTTNCAGGCAATGCAACATGGATTAAGTTAGTACATTTTCTATGTATGTCCATGCAGAAAAATGGAATTTTTCGGAGTACTGTTGTAGTGGTATCAACATCTCATAGGAATGCAGAAGAGAACAGTACATGCACTCACATGTACTCATGCATGCTTTGTTAGTTATATAGCTCAAAAATAGAGTATGCTTAAGGAAATGTAATGCTGAAGAATCAAAGTTCTCTAATAGTAACTGTGTTTGTTTAACGTTTGCATGGTTCTGCCAAACCAACGTGTTTGTTGTTACCTTGTGCTACGCTGTTTCCAAATTGCTTCCACTCACATGATGCAAAAGCTTTTAAATATGTGCGACAAGTCAAATTTTTAGGGAAGTCATTAAGATAAGAGACCTCTGTGGGGCTAAAAATTATTCAGATTATACACAAAATCTGTGTATGTCTACTGTGTTTTTTCTTCTCTACTCTATCTCTTCTTCTCTTTCTTTTACTCCCTCTTCTTTTTCCTGAGAGAGTATGGGGGTGGGGGATGAGTGGAGGGATGGAGGGAGATGTCCCTTCAACCAAATGCAATACAATGCAACAAACCAACACATAGCCACAAGTAATGTATGCCTCTGTCAGTGTACAATGCAGTTCCATTCATGAGGTTATAAAACACTGAAAATGGAAATGTAGCCTGAGGAAAAGTTTTGCATTCTGAGCTCAAAAGTAATCTTAGAGACAGTGGATATTAAAAAGACAACATACTACTTCTCCCTTTAGAAACAGACAAGGAAAAGCAGAAGGTATGAAGTCACTGGGCAACCTATCTAGCAGAAATAGATAGTTTATAAAGCTGAACACAACCCTTGAAGGCAGAAAGAACAATGCCTCTGCTGTTATCTTACTGATTTCTTTGTGTAGTGATACAGGCCAGCAGCATTTGTCAGAGATGTGTTTAGAGCTGGTTAAGAAAAAAGAAAAGGAAAAAGAATAGAGGAATGAAAAGACCTTTTTTCCTCTTCTTTTCAGTCTGCAAAGAGGCAAAAAAAAAGACCGCATTTATGGGGAAAAATGGGCTTTTCTTCCCTTTATCCTGGCCCTAGGTATTACAGGTTTATATAACCTGAATGAACAGTTCTCCAGATCTACCCTGTAGAGAACAGACCATGAATCCTTGTTAAGTTTTTCAGCTTAAAAGATATTTTAATTTCCAAGACAGTCAGAAAACTGTTGATTAAGCATGACCTTTCTAGGCTTACTGATCAGGACTCTTTTTCTAGATTGTAAATTACTTGTAGGGCATATTTTTCTTTCACTTACTAGTATTCAAATAGCCACAATGAAAATGGCAAGTAACAATAAAAACAATCTTGTCACAGATTTATTGACAAGAACTGCCGATATCATCTGTCTTATTTGACTTACAATGAATGCAATATAAAAATTAATATGTAATAAAAAAATTAACATGCAATATCTCTTTAAGATTTAGCAAAGAAATCAGCATGCACATTTACCTCATACTAGAGTATGTCTGTACTGAGACAGGGACAATCTCAGATGTGCAATCAATTTCAGCACATTGTCTTTTCCAGTGGCTCCCTCTGTAAGCCTGGTGTCTCATGTCAATACCTTGTACACACTGAACCCACTGTCTGTAATATGACAATTTTAAAGGCATTTCCTCCAGCTATGCTAATGAGAGAGTTGCAACCAAATTCAGTATCGGCATAAATGTGTTCTAGTTAGCAGTAATATGACTGACCTCATAGCTGAACGTAACTAAAAACATTCCAACAGCAGGAACAAGTCAATCTGACAAAATATGGCACAGCCCAGGGGCTCAAGCATGCTTAAACATCAGTGCCTGCTAAATGTCTGCCAAGTGTCTGGCTACAGAACGTAAGATACAGCTTACTGACTTCATTACAGACTGGTTTTCTTTTGCCACACCCTGCAAGAGTTTCTAGCTCTCTGTTGCCTCTGAATGTGGGAGGTTCAACTTATGAGTGTTGAGAGCTCAGGTGCAGAATGAGGCTGAATGATCCTGGGTTTATCTGTGTTTGTTTTCAGTAGGCCTGGGACTTGGACCTATGTGACACCTCCTGACAGCTCAGGATCACCCATGACGTCTGTGCTAACAGGCGTCCACAATAACAGGTATGAAGGCTAGAAGCAGGCTAAGTAATGAGGCATGAGAAGGGTCGTGCCCACGATCTTAAACAAACAGGAACTACATTGTGTAATACTGACACCCAATTATAACCAGCTTATTCGAGGAGTGGTAGCATTCATCACGTTGTTAGTATTGTAAATTTGTACTGTTGTAGATAGGATTCACACAACTTGGGGCCTCATACCTTCACCTATTGTTTTCCCTGTGTTATGATAAATTTTCAGCAACACTTGATTAAAACCACCAATTTGTTGGATATAAAGAAAATCTCTTGACACTACCAGGACTAATTACGTTGTCCTTGCCAAAGGGATAGTTGAATAATTGCATGTGATTATTGCACAGCTACGGTGCTTTTTATGTCAGAGGCAATGCAATGAAGATTGATTCCCTTTAATTAATCATTCAAAAATAGCCCCTTGTATCATTTCTCAAATAGGTGCGAAGATGTTCCTACATCTTTCTTCCAAAAGGCTCCTGGATGCAATTGGCTCCCTGATGAAATAGCATTGCAGTGCATATGTGTGTGTTCTAGATAGAAGGGCCTGCTTTGTAATTATTTGGTGATCCAACTCTCCTTATTTTTCTTCTTATTCTTGAACACACATTATAATCCTAACAGATACAAGAATAAGAACACAATAGAAAAACCTGACATTTACTACTTGAACTCCAGGCATTTCATTGTAAAAATCACCAGCTCCAAACTTATTATTATTTATCTACTACTTCCCTTCCTTTTCTAATCAAATGGTCTTTAGGATCATGCAGTACTAAATGACAATATTCATTATTTCAAAAATATCTTGTCCTAATAAAATATGTAGAAGTCAGTGGGTTACATCCTGCTGTAACTGCTGATCTCTTACAATAACTACATTAGTGGCGGAAGTTAACAAGATGTATCCTTTTCTTTAATATATCTAAATTTTATATAGATATATATGAAATTTCTATAGTATTCATATATAAGAAAACTTATTCTTCATTTAGTTTTCTTTCTATATGGATACTAAAATCTCAGATAATCTAACAGGGTGGTATCTTTTAGATGGATCGATCAATTATGATATCTGATACCACAACCTACTTATTTTCAAAAGATAGCTTTGTAGGACTTCTTTTGCTATTGTAAAGTTATTCCACAGACTGTATCACTAAATTAAAATTTATAAAGTGCAGAGTCTAAACAAACATTTAGATTTAGAAGTATAATTCATGTCTATTTATAACTAAAATTTAACATTATCTGACTAAATCTCATTTTTAAATAAACAATAAACATGTTTTTATTGTATTATAAAACATTTGTATATTATAGGATTAATAAGAAAGGGAAGAAGTAGTCTGATAAAGAGAGCTACACACAATCATAAATATCCATGAATTGTAATTGTTCTGACACATTTTGTAACTCACAATCTGAAAAAAAAGGTTTATCACTTTCTCCATATGATAATAGAATGCCTGCATCAAGACCTACAAGTGAGTTGCTGTGATTCTTCTACATTCATAGTTGTGATTCATTCATTCATAGTGGTGCATTCTATGCACAACTCAAACAGAGTACAACAGCCAGGCTGGTGTATAACTACAGGACATGCACAGAAGTTGGAATGCACCTAAAATATCAAACCTAAATAATTTTTTTACAGTTTTATTTTACTACCTATGTGCACTGAATAGCACATTGTTAGCAAGTATGTTTAATGACAACGCCTCCTGCTTGTTGGAGGATGAGGGTATAGGAAGAAAAGAAGTTCATGGGTTTGTAAAGTTTCCATCATTTGATCTAGAGGGATCTGCAGGGATAAGAATCTAAGTCCTGGTCAAATAACTCAGGTACTAAAAGAAATTTCTTATGGAATAATTGCTTATGGGGTTTAAAATTTTCCCATTGCCAAATACAGTCTCTATACCAACATAGTTATGGTCAAGTCTCTAAACTGCAGTTGAAAAAACAAAATAAAACCTTTTTCTCTGTCCTAGAGGAGGTCAGTCACAGATGTGGTGACTTTAGCAGGCCAAGAAACAGTATCTGAACTTCTGTGCACATTCATCTCTCAACCACTGTCAGGTAAGACACAGTTTGGCCGAGGGAGATTTTCAGTGCAATGAAATGTAAGCACAGAGGAGTACTTGGAAACACCCATTCCTTGACTTGTGCTGAGGACCCCACAAGTCCACGCTTGTGCACAGAACCTTAAAGACACCATTCAGAATGGATTCTTATCTAATACCTCCTTGTAATTTCTCTTTCACAAAAGGTTAGACGTACCTCCTCTTTAAAAAAAAAAGACAAGAGTTTATGCCTTTGGGAATAGTAAGGAAAAAAATTAAACTGTAACAGAAAGTGTTCGATTTTTTATATAGGAACAAGTGCTTGGACATTTTCCATGTCATGCCAGAAAGAAAAACAAAGTTTTATTACTGTATTTTCCAGTTTACCAAACTGTCTCTCTAAAGAACTTATTTAGTTGAAGGAGACACAAAAGAGTGGTAACAGTGAATGCAGATGTTATTAATTCCACTGGAATTTAGGAAGCTGAACTGTTGATTTTATTCTTGTAAAACTTGGATTTTTTATATGCTGATTGCACATTCATTCTTTAATCTTTATGTGTTTAAAGTGTGAAAAAAACCATGACCTGAAATTTCTCCTGTAAATGTTGAACATTTGCAACAGACAAAGAAAATCACAGTTGGAATTCTGCCAACATTACAAAAAAGTAAATTGAAGCCATGGCAGGAAATAAACATTATATGTAAGGACCTGGGATCTCACCAGAATGCAAGAGCATATTTTGTACTAGGAGATATTATACTGCCTGTAAAGCTAAAATTTAGAGTAGGACCTTGGGTTGACTAAAAGGTCTGCAATAATTAATGTCAAATTCTCTCATTTTATGAAGAAGAACTACATACTTGCAACTGGATTTCCTGACAAATAGAGCCTGTGAACACCCGAAACGATGATTAAGTTGAAATACAAGGCTTTTTTTTGGTTTTTTTCAGCTTGTTGCACAAACGACTGTCATGGTACAAAATCCCATTTTGTGTTCTTTCCTGCCAAATGGAGGCTTGAGGTAAAGTGAAAACACAAGCAGCTCCATTTAATTAGGTATACATTTTTGATGGAAAAGAATGAAACTCCCTAGACTTCCTGCATTTCTTTCAGCAGCATATTGCCAAGACTAACAAGGCAATAGCTTCAATATAGTGAACACAGATCACACAAATAAAAGCTGATGCAAAATTATCTGCAAAAAAAAAAAAAATGTTTATTTGAGTACAAAGCTCCAAACTGTATTGTTCTTGTTCCTGATTACTGGATTAGTATTCATTTTTTAATACTTAAAGTTCAGGTTTGTTACAAAATATTTGCATATATGTAAGTCAAAGCTTTGTGGTAAAACTTGTATCTGTTGCTGTAAAATTAAAAACAGCAGATGAAGCTATGAAAGAAGAATTCTCCATGCTTTGCATGTTTGCATTTTGAGGATGCATCCCCATTATGCTACTGCAATCTCTGTTGCCGTGGGATGTGAGTGCTTCCAGGTCCCTGTTATAGCTATTCTCATCACTAGCACCAGCCAGACAGAAGTGGCGTTTTCCATATTGTACAGCTGGAACCTGTTGCTCACAAAGTAACATGGCTTGGGTCACCCGGTACAGCTGNCACCCGGTAAAGCTGATGCAGTTCAGGGTTTTGTGCACCCATGAGTCAAGTCCTGAGTTATGGGCAGTTCATCCGTGTTGCCTCTGCTGCTCCTTTTTCTGCAGGGGAAAGACTAGTCACTTTCTCCCTGCTCCAGCATGGAGTCCCTCCCACGGGAGATGGCCCATCCCAAACTTCTGCAGCCTGAGTCCTTCCCATCCTACAGCTCCTCACAAACCGCTCCAGCATGGGTCCATTCTGTGGGGTGCAGTCCTTCAGGAACAGGCTGCTACAACATGGAACTCCTATGGGTTCACAGAGTCCAGCGTGGACTCTGCTCTCCCTAGATCCACGGGTCCTGCCAGAAGCCTGCTCCAGTGTGTGCTTCCTGTGGGATCAAAGCCTCCTTTGGGCATTGACCAGCTCCAGAAATGAGTCCTTTAGGGGCTGCAGATGGATCTCTGCTCTACTATGGACCTCCAAGAGCGCAGCTGTCTCACCATGTTTGTCACCATGGACTGCAGGGGAATTTCTGGTCTGCCACCTGGAGCAGCTGCTCCCCTCCCACCTCCACTGACCTTGGTATCTGCAGAATTCTTTCTCTTACATGACCTCATTACTCTCTTCTCTCTCCACAGTTTGCTTCTGTACAATAACTTTATTTCATTCTTAAACCTGCTATCCAATAGGTGCTGCCACTGTCGCTGATGGGCTCAGCCTAACCCAGTGGCAAGTTTGTCTTGGAGCCAGCTGGCACTGGCTCTGTTGGACATCTGGGGAGCTTCCAGCGGCTTTGAAAAAAACTCACCCTTGTAGCTGTCCAGCTAACAAAACCGTGCCATGCAAATCACAAAATCACAGAATCACAGAGTCAATTACATTAGAAAAGACCTCTCAGGTCATCAAGTTCAGCCTGTGAGCAATGACCACCTTGACAACTAGACCATGGCACTGAGTGCCACATCCAGTTTTTTCTTAAACACCTCCAGGGACAGTGACTCTACCACACCCCTGAGTACCCCATTACAGTGCTTAACCATCCTTTACATGAAGTGATCCCTCCTAATGTCCATACTAGACCTCCTCTGGNGATGGATCTCTGCTCTACTATGGACCTCCAAGAGCGCAGCTGTCTCACCATGTTTGTCACCATGGACTGCAGGGGAATTTCTGGTCTGCCACCTGGAGCAGCTGCTCCCCTCCCACCTCCACTGACCTTGGTATCTGCAGAATTCTTTCTCTTACATGACCTCATTACTCTCTTCTCTCTCCACAGTTTGCTTCTGTACAATAACTTTATTTCATTCTTAAACCTGCTATCCAATAGGTGCTGCCACTGTCGCTGATGGGCTCAGCCTAACCCAGTGGCAAGTTTGTCTTGGAGCCAGCTGGCACTGGCTCTGTTGGACATCTGGGGAGCTTCCAGCGGCTTTGAAAAAAACTCACCCTTGTAGCTGTCCAGCTAACAAAACCGTGCCATGCAAATCACAAAATCACAGAATCACAGAGTCAATTACATTAGAAAAGACCTCTCAGGTCATCAAGTTCAGCCTGTGAGCAATGACCACCTTGACAACTAGACCATGGCACTGAGTGCCACATCCAGTTTTTTCTTAAACACCTCCAGGGACAGTGACTCTACCACACCCCTGAGTACCCCATTACAGTGCTTAACCATCCTTTACATGAAGTGATCCCTCCTAATGTCCATACTAGACCTCCTCTGGTGCAGCTTAAGGCTATGTTCTCTCATCCTGTTGCTGGTTATGTGGGAGAAGAGATTGATCCCCATCTGGCTACACCTTCCTTTCAGGGAGTTGTACAGAGCAGTAAGGTTTCCCCTGAGCCTCCATTTCTCCAGGGTAAACAACCCCATTTCCCTCTGCTGTTCCTTGTAGGTCATGTACACCAGACACTTCATGAGCTTTGTTAACCTTCTCTGGGCAAGCTCCAGCACCTCATTATCCTTTCAGAATTTAGGGGCCCAAAACTAGACACAGCACTTGAGGTATGGCCTCACCAGTGCCAGGTACAGGGGAAGAATAATTTCTCCATTCTTGCTGACCATGCTATTGCTGATACAGGCCATGATGATACTGGCCTTCTGGGCCACCTAGGCACAGCTGGCTCGTATTCAGCTGTTGTTGGTCAGGACCCCCAGGTCCTTTTCCACTGGGTTGATTTCCAGCCACCCTGACCTGAGGCTGTAGTGCTGCATTGGGTTGTTGTGACCAAAGTGTAGGACCGGGCATTTAGCCTTGAACCTCACATGGCAGGTCTCAGCCCATTGCCCCAGCCTGTCCAGGTCCCTCTGCAGAGCCCTCCTATCCTCCCACCCAGCTTGATGTCATCTGCAAATTTGCCAATGGTAGACTCGATTCTCTCATCAATAAAGATATTAAATGGGGTTGTGCCCAATAAACAGGACCATGTCCCTGTGGGACACCACTAGTGACCAAACACCAACTGGATGGCCCAATACATTGGAAAAGCCAGAATTCCTTTAATATGAATGTCTGTGTTCAGCAGCTGGCTGGAAAAGGTCCTTTGCTCTCTCTTCATGGTCTCATGGATCTCGGAGGTTTTGGCCTGTCAGAGGTCTAATTTCCACAGAACAGGCAGACGGTGTCTCTAATTATGTTATTTTGCTCCACATGGACAGCAAAATCTCCTGGCCAGAGGAAATGGTTGCAATGGGAATGGGATGATGCATCCCACTTCTCCCTTAATGTCGCTTTAACAAACTAGGTACCCTTTTACCATACAGATGTTGTGCTACAGTGAGTGCAGCTGAGGGTACAAGTACGCTGAGCTTTTCCAGATGTTAATCTTTCCATTTTGTCTCCACATGATTATAGAGACCAGCAGGAACTGGAAGCTTACTTTTGAATATTGGGGGATTTTCCATGTAATCACTTATTTGCATTAGACATTAAAAAAAAATTTTGGGGAAAATGGAAAAATGAGTAGTGGATTGGCATATAAAACACAAATTTTTTCATTCACTTCTTAGAATAAAGAAATTTTTTTGCTAGGATGTATTGTAAGTGCCAAATCAGGTGCCCTAGAGTGAAAGAAAAAGAAGTTTAAAAAGCTGGCTGTTCTTTCTCTAATCAATCTTCTCTCTGCTTATAATAAGAGAATGACAGAAAATAAAATTATTCCACATTCTCCATTAAAAGGAATTTGGCAGCTGTTGATGAAAGGTATTTTGGAGCCAATTAGATCAACATTTTCTTTTAGAAAGAGCAAAGTCAGAAAATTTTGTCAGAAAATGACAAAAATATCTATTTTTTACCCAGTATTTACTACTTTGTGCCAAGTTCTGAATACGACATACCTAATAGCTTTTTGTACTAGACTTGGAATGACTCCCAAGAAAGGTCAGTTTCTGACCTCGCCACAGCAGTGTGTCTTTGCTGACTTCAGTAAAATTATTCCTAATTTACACCAACAAGTGAGGTCAGAATCAAGACATCTTTTTAACTGAAAAATGTTCAACAGGAAATACTGTAAAAACTGTCTCAGTAACAGGTTTGAAGATACTCCAAAGTATTTCAGGCAAGGTATCTGGAACCAGTTTCTGTGACTGGGTTGGGGATCATCAAATCAAATGTTCATTGTCATACTCCAGATCAGGTGTCTAAGTATTACAGGTGTAGAGCTGCAAAACTAGTTTTGTAAATAGTTTGTTGTCTCAACTAAGCTATCTGCATCGAGCTTTGATTTAGGAGACATGGACCAGAGATGCAATATATAGCATTTAACAGAATGTGATTGAAGAATGTTCAGTCTCTTATCAGCGAGAGCAGACACACTTAGGACAGGAAAAAGAATCTATTAAAAGCTCAGACAGGGTTGCAAGAATCCTAAACTACCTCTGCACTGCATCTGCTACTAAATCTCTTGGCATGGGTTGTTACCTCAGGTGTACCACAATGCTGATGGCACCCTGGTACTGCCAACCCATGGGCACCTGAAAAACTGGGGTTAAAGCTAAAATTTGTGTCATTCTTACACAAGCATATATTCCCTTTCTGAAGAAGACTAGAACAGAAAATAAATTTAATTATTAGTCTGGGATTTTGCAGTGGTACAAATCAGAACAGGATGTGTTTTCTCCCACTATTGGCTCTCCAGTATCCCTATTAGGTCCTGTTGAAATATGATAGGAACTCATGTCACAAAACTGACAATATCAAGAACTTAGTCACAACATCATGAGTCTGTGTGTCATACTGTACCTAACAAGTGATTTTCACCACATGAATCCTCACATGTCTATGCTGAACAAAAGTAATTTGCAGATGAGCATTTCTTCTGCATTGAGAAAAAAAAATCAGAGACTTGGTAAAATGGAAATGCTCAGAGCAGATAAAATTTTTTGTAAAGAGATGAACAGCAAAATCACTGCAGCAGCTGTAGTATTGTTTTGTAAGATGACTACAAAAAGAAAATAAGCTGAAAATGAGAAAATCTTATTCGAGAGAAATAAATGCGTCGTGTGTGTTCAATAGAGCATTGTTTTCCAGAGTTTAAAAAGAAAACATCTGACAGTAACTCTTCCTTAGTCTATCATCTAACTATTAAAATCTTAGAACATAATTAAAGATTAAAAAATATTACTTTATGCTGCATGGTTAAAATTATTGCATCTCTGGCAGAGGATGTAATCACCAAATTCCCTATTTAATTACCATATGCATATATCCAACAATGTAAAATTAGAATCCAGGACTACATATCGATCTCATATTAATATCTATGCTCTAATAAAGTGACAGTCTTTCAAAAATCTACCAACAGAGACCTTTATAATATATGACATGGTTTAAACTTATTCTATTTAATGCCAGAGAGAATTTGCATTTCATATCTCATCCTTTAATGAAGCTGCTGTAAATGACTTAGCTTAGGTTTTAGATTTCAGACTAATTTCATTTCAATTTGATTGCAATCTGATGTTATTCTTAGGTTTTGTTCAAAAAACTGAAACTTACTATGTGGAATAACATATCACAAAATGTGGGATGTTCAAATTCATGGTTTGTGAATTTAGTAAAAATATGAAATAAAGTATATGATGCATGATAAAATCGCAGTAGAATGTGACACCTAATGACAAAATGTAAATGAAACTGGATTGTTTGACATATATTTGAAGTTGACATCCTGCTGGGATGAGAACCTTTTCATTAT
>VYXF01004170.1:65266-82438 GCA_013397295.1 Polioptila caerulea
TCTCCTCGAGTCTCCTCTCCTCGAGTGCAACTCTGTCTTAGGCCAGCTTAAGCCACCTGTGGACCTGCTAACTTAAAACAATCACGTTGCCTCATTCCTTTAAACCCTTTGGTCTCTCCTTACTTGAAAGACTTTCCTTTCTATTCTTCAATGTTTGTGAAGGCTGCTAGGAGCAGGGAGCAAGGAGAGGTGAAGAGGCTCAGATTTGAACAATTAAGTCTTTTCTTTGTGAATGTGACAATTTATTAAACTGCCAGCTCCCCATTTGGCAGTGTGGAAGGAAAAGTTCTGTCTGCATTGCCTGCTCCCTTCTCAAAATCCACATGTCTCTGCTTCTCACAGGGGAAGTTATTTGGGGTTTAGAGCATCTTTCACAGTGGTGTAAACACACATTCATTATACAATAATGGCTTGCAACAATTGACTACAAATTCCAGCATGTAGATTTTCTGCCATAGTAAATCTCACCTAAGTGTTTGGTCTATCTTTTCTTCACATTTATTCTGACTTTATGCCACTCTTGCATTGCATTAGTTGTTTTACTCTGCCTCCTGACTTTTGTTGCTTTGTGTACTTTCTTCCAGAGAGTGTTTTGAGCTTTGTAAAGCATCACGTTAAGTATTAAATGTTAAATAGCTGTTATGCGCTTTTAGGTTTCATTTCTGTTGATAGAATCATGCTGATACAAGACTGTCAAACCAACACTTGAAAACAAAATGCTTAAACAACATAAGACAAGACTTTGGTATAGAAAATAGTTCCTAGCAATCTTGTTTGTAATGAACAGTAGACCAGGCAATAAGCATCTGGTTATGTTGATAAATTGATCCCTTTGATGATGTTGCTCTCATGCAGATTAGTGAAGTGATTTTTATAGCATTTCTTTAAAGCTCTGGTAGTGCATAGAGCTTTGTCACCTGAAAAGTTCTATCCCAGCAATTTTTTTTTGAGAGTTTGGTTTATATATATGTTGACAAGAAAGGGTCTTTTCAAGAGTCGGCATAAACATAGAATAATCCTGGTGTTCTTTTATAGAACAGGCTTCACGCCGTCCCTGAGGGTTATACCCTGCCAACTCATTGTTCAGCGCTGACTGTGGACTTGTGACAAACAGATTACAAAGCTGGTATGCTCAGCTATTGTGTTTTGTCTAAGTCCTTTCTCTACCTAAAGCAGTCATTGCATCAGGGTGCACTAATTGCTCATTTGCCGCAGTAACCTTTTCAACGGGACAGCATCTCCTGTCTCATTTCGAGTTGATGTCTTTTTCCTTTAACTGCAGAGTGCTGGCAGGGAGAGAAAGCCAGTGGTGTGAAGTGCCATAAAGTGCCCGCAATGTGCCTGCTATACCCTCCAGAGTTTTGCTCTAAGAACAGCTCAGCATGACTGTGGCTTCTGGGCACTGCGTTTGTATACCTCATGTTCTTGCCAGGATTAAAGCAAGTAGCATGAATACATGAATAAAGCATGTTTGTTGAAACACATTTAAACACCACTTGTGAAAGTAGGCCATTTCTCAGATTAATTTGGGAAAGTGTTACTTACTCATACAGGAACTAAATATGATCAGGAGTGGGAGGAAAGGCCAAAGGATGAAAAAATGAAATATTTTACTAATGATCATGATAATTCCTGTTTCATACACTAAAACCATTGTGATTGTATATATATATATATTTTTTTTTTAATGAACCATAAGATATCATTAGGCAGTACATCAGGGTAACTTTTTTCTTTTCTATTTAAATTTTTAAATAGATGCACCAGGATCGGTATGATTTTCTCTTGCCATGTCAAAGGATAAGAACTGGCTCCTAAGAGCTCTTTTGAGCAACTTTTCTCGCTAGCCAGAAAGAGGAACTAATAGTCAAAGAAGTTTTCCATAATAGTAATGATTTCTTCTGGTTTAATTATTTTTCCATCATAATTTCTCTGATTAAACTTATAATGTAGATATGGTATTTGTCAGCAGAACTTAGTGCCATCACAGGTGAATAACTATGAGGGTTCTTCACAGAAACAGCCTGGTGCCCTGATTCTGTGTGAATTCCAAGAAATGTGTTTTAAAATTGCAAGTAAAAGGAATATCTGGTTTGTAAAGAGACAAGCGATTTTTGTTTGCTTGTTTGGTTGGTTTTTGTCTTGTTTGTATTGAAATTGCTGCAAAAAAAAATTCTGTTGTTATATCCAGTGGTGGTGCATCCAAAGAAAGCTTATAGTTTCCCCTGTGTAAATCAATAGGGCTTTGGTCAGTGGCTGTTACGAGCCCCTTGCATCTCTCATTGCTGTCTATTAAAGCATGTGGTTTTCCTGCTCAAACAGAACTAAACCAAAACTCTCAGCTTTTGGTCGGGTAAAATCTGAGTTCATAGTACATGACCGAATACAGATGAAATTGTTTTAACTGCCCTCAGCGCTTGCTCCAATCTTCCTACTTCTATAGTGTGCCTGTAATTCAATATGAGTATGATGGCTTTCAGACACAGTCCAGCAGTCGAGCATCTGCACCATTGCACTAGAGGCTCTTTGGTCAAATGTGAGGTCTTAACAGGCACTAGTTACAGTACCTGCATCATTCTGCACTATTCTCTTTGTCATGTTGGAATAGCTTTCAAACAATTCAAAATCTGCAAGTTAATAACGAAAACTATCAAATGTACTTCTATTAAAATGAGACAACTTTGACATTAGGTTAGTTGATTTTAATTGCTCAGCAAACTGAAGGCTAAAATGGGACCAAGGGAAGAAAACCACAAATACATCCAGGTTTTGAAAGACACTAGAAAATGTTGGTGGATGTAGAGCAGATTTTTCCCTTCCTGAAATTTATGATCAGTATCCTTATGCATGATGTTAACATCCTGGGGATTTTTTCATTGTTAAACTTTACCTAAAAGCAAGAAGCTAGGTGAATTCAGTGAAACTCACAGAAAAATGTCCTATTTTGTGATGTGTTTGTTTGAGGTTTGGCCAGCTTGAGATGTATTATATTCTTTATGTCTTGGAAATGTTCCATGTATTTTTATCCAAATGTTAAATGTAGTACAATATTTGTACTTCAGAAAATAAAATACAGAATGAATGAAATCAAACATCAAGGAAAAGTTATTTTAAGCCTGCCATAATATTTATATTTTGCACTTATTCCACTTTCCATCCTAATCTACTGAGAAGCAACATGACAGAGAAAAGGCTTTCTATTGTTTACTTTTGACACGTACAGGAAGAACGAAGAGAGCAATCAAAGATTATTTCACGAGATCCATCCATCTGTCACAATGTTTCATAGCGTACCACTGTGACTGCAAAATTGAGCATGACAATAAAATAAACGTAAAATAGTTTTCTTTTTTTTTTTTCCTTTTAGGTGAATAAATGCAGTGATGAAATACATGATCTATAACCAGATGACCTAAAGACTATCACTTGTACTTGCACTGAGATTCAAACTAAAAGCCTGAAAGTGTCTGTATTATGAGATTTTGTCAAACTCTCTGCCTAGTTACAATGATGATATGTAAACTTATAGGAAGTTATGTTCTTTTTTTTTTGCACTTGAACGGTATCAACAGGCTGATCCAGCAGAGATGAGGGTTCACTAGTAGTTTTGAAAATATGTAACTCTTTCTGCCTAGAAAATACTTTGCAAGGCCCTAAAAAATACGCAGCAATCCATAAATTATCCCTTTAACACATTCAAATTTTCATAGTTGTATGATAAAATATAATAGTTTAACTTAAACCAGTATTAACAACATGCTATTTGTGAACTCCTAAGGAAGGAAAAAGAAATCAGAAGTTCTGAGTTAAAAATGGTGAGACTATAAATATCCCCAAAGGATGAGGTAACTTATTACTAGAAATTACATTTGACAGATGTCAGTTTGTCAGCAAGAGTTGCTTCTCTTTGATTTTTTCCCCCCTCCATTTACAGAGATGTATTAACTGCTTTGGTTCAACAAATTGATGTAATGAAGACGAGAACATTAACCGCTTAAGAACCAGCCCCAATTTTGACCCACAAATAATTTAGCCATGCATGACAGCAGATAGATCGCTGGGAGCTAAGCATGTGATTTAGCAACTGAACACAGTCATGTGCAGAATGACAGCAAAGCAACTCACTACTATATACAGCTACTATTAAAAATATCTATAAAACTTATCTCAATAGAATGGCTTCTGTGCATTAAGAAATTAATCCAGTAGAAATGCATTTATTTTGGTTTTTTGTTTTTCTCCCATACATGGCTTCCTATAAGATCTAAGCACATCTGGTAGAGACCTGTGGAGCAGGCAAGTGGAGCAGTTTAAGAAATTACTGGCATGAACTGTAAGCATACATTACAACTGTCCTGCTTCACACCACTACTCCTTCAGCAGACCCACAAGTTCAGAAAACATGACGACAACTCGGCAGGTCCATGCACATTCTGCAGCGCCTGTTTAAGCCCATAGTCACTGGAGCTTTGCAGCTTTGCTTTGTTTTTTTCACTGAAATTTTGTGGTGTACCCATATAATGTCAGGGACAAGAACACCTCTGGCACAAGCAGAAAACTACTGTAATATTCAAGGGCTGCTTCAACCACGCCCATAATCTGCAGCTGATCTCTAGGGCATATTCCAAGCTATTCTGGAACCTTCTAAATTTGTCTTCTTCCAAATTAGGCTGTTACTTATTAGATGACTGGCATACAGCTAACTTGAGGGCAAGAACAGCTGAAATTGGTCTGAAGGATTAATTACTGCAATGTGGTTCTTACTGATCATTTTTCATCTTTTCCTAGCACATTCCAAATTCGAAACTAAGTGACGTGCCCACTGTTAACTCCATGAATAAGACATTTCCTAATGTTTTCCATGACATATGTATTGTTTTTTACTGTTTCAGATAATTGTGTCCACTATGACATAAGCCATGAACTGCATCCATATTGTATGTAGCTGTCCTTTCAGTCCACATAGTAAATTTCACTTAAACTTATACTGTCCAGAAGTAGTTTAAGCTGAAAGAACAATCTCTTCAGACAATTTATAAGTATGTAAATATGCAAGCAGAGGTTTAAGCTGTCAAAACTGAATTATTGTTTTTAATCACACAATAAAGGAGAAGATAGCAAAATACTTCTGTGTGGTTTAACCACCAGACATGACTTCTGCAAGAAAATTCACCATACCCAAAAGAGGAAATGACCTTGTAGAAACAAATCCTTGTTCAGATGCAACATCCCACTTTCACACTTCAGGAATTTTCAATCTAAAACACAAAAATGTGGAAAACGGGGATGATCCTATGGTTTGCATGTGACTACTTATGTCAAGAGCTACAGAAAGCAGAGCCAAAAAGACTTCCTCTCTTTCCTTAAGAAATACCTTTACCTACTCAAGAAGCAAAAGTGCCAGAAACAGAAATTAACAGATTTATGTCTCTGAAGTAGCAAGGGTAACTAGTCTCACATAGAATGATGAGACAACTAGAGCAAGCTGTGGAAACATTGAAGCTATATATCCCTTTACAGCAGAGCACTGGTTCCAAGCAGGTTGCTGGTTCCAAGAATTTTCAGGCTACCTGTAATATGCTGTGAACATTCTGCTGTTTCCAACCTGATCTTTCACAGACTGTGACATCCTCAGAACACTCACCAGAGTTATAGATTATTGTAAGAACAAAAATCAAATTTGCTCAATTTTTGTTTGGCTTCTGGTCCTTAACCTTGCAGGGTACAGTGGGTTTGCATACAATGTCAGCTGAAGTTGTTAGACCACTAAAAAAAAACCAAAAAACACAAACCTGAGAATAAAATAAGTGGGGAGGTTTGTCACACAAACCCACATTTTAAGGTACCACATTAGCTATAATTACATCTCTTAATAAAGTCCTGTACTTTGGCAGTGCTGACTCTGCCAATGTGACAGCTGAGAACTCTGCCTACTGCTGCTCAGGGACCTGCTCATTTGAAGAATGGACACCATGGGGACAAAGACAGTGTTGTGAGGCAGAGAAGAGAGGGTTATGGCAACCAGGGGGAAGAGTGTGAAAGAACAAACAGGGCAGCAAAAGGGAGCAATTAAAACAGAAGGAAGACAGTCAATGAAGCCCAATGAAGTGATGTTAGGAAATAGAAAAGGCATATTGATGTGGGAAGTATGAAAACCCATCAGCACCTTAAAGGGCAGTGAGAGTGAAGTGGTACAGTGAGTGTCAGAGATCAGGACATGAAGGAAGGCAGTGTGTTAAAGGGACAAGCCAGACATGAGTAGCTGGAACTGACAGGCCATACAAGGACAGCCTCGGAAGTGGATTGTGTGGGCCAAAATGTGATTGAAGAAATGGAGCTTCATGAACAAAACTCAGGCTTGGGAACATGTGGGCTGTTGGAGAGAGAGTTAAGACAGTATGAGGGTGCATAAGGTCTGAAGAAGAGTATAGTAGTTTAAAGAAGGCAGAAGAAAGGAGATTAAAGGTAATAAAAGAAGCAGAATTTTATGTCTTTGCCCGAGAGAGGCCTGAATGGAGTAGACCTGATGAAGAACATGTTCTGATGGATAGCACAGGCAGAAATCCAACAGTTTTTCACCAGGGAGTTAATGTGCAGCCAAAGACCCAAATAATAATTTGGCACGTGCAATTAGTATGGCAGACAAAATGGGAATACTTAGTGATACAGCATTTACATTTAAAGGGTATGGCAATACACAAGACCTTCAAAAACTGGAAATCAGGAAATAATAAAAATAAACATAGTTTTAATATTTCTAAAAAGAATTTTTTTAGAGCCAGTCATGATTTTCATGGGAGTTTCATTTGTGAGATTTGAACATAGGAAATTCACTCTGAGTTGTATTTTTTGAAAGACTTCACTCAGGTTTTGGGGAAGAAGTTTAACATACTACTTAAAAAAGTAGACTTCAATCTTCACACTTTTCATTACTTTTCAAGGTTGACACAATTCTTCCAACAGCAAATCTGAATGAAGAGGTTTTGGGAAGCATGAAGTGGAGACTGCTTTATTAAAAAATAGAGAAGATAGTGACTGATTCTGTCTTTCAGAAAGCCAGAAAAGCCAGTCTTTTTCATTTCCAATACTGTATGACATATTCTGCACTTTTTGGCTTTCATAATAAGAAGCAGCACCAAGTTATGTCCCATCATATGAATTCAGGCATCTTGATCAATCTGGCACATCATCACTCAGTGTGTTGCCTGATAAAATCAGTGCTTTGGAAAGTTACTTTAAGAAGTAAAAAGCCAAAAAACTAAAACCAACAAATCTCTTCACAAAAAAAAAAAAAAAAAAAAAAAACAAAAAAACAAAAACAAAAAAACCTCTCCAAAAAAAAAAAAAAAAAACAAAAAACAAAAAACCAACCAAACAACTAAAGAATAAAAAAACCTACCCAAAGGTAATAGTGAGTAATTTATTACCATCTCAAAAGGGCTTTAGAAATCAGTCTTTACTACAACTGTGTGACACTGACCTGGCAGCATCAGCAAGTCTTGCTGGTAATATGACTGTGAGTGTCCATTCCATTTTATCTTTGTGTGAATCACATTTAAGTCTAACCTTGCTGGCCATGCTCTCTATTTAACATATTTCTGGCATATTTAACATATTTCTGAACCTGTGGCTTGACACAACTAAAAACAAACCTTTTCATATCCTGGTGTGTTAAGAGCTGCTTTAGCATAACTACAACAATTAGGGGAATATTTTTGCATTACAGCGAAATTTTGATTTGATGACATGTGACCTAGAGCAGACAATAAACTCCCTTCTCCAGCAAAAAAACATTAATCATTCTCTAATAAAACCATGAAATGTTGACATGTACAACTCTAATTGCAATAATGACCTCAAATTTGGGCACTGCTTTTGTATTAATCCCACTAGCTTTGGTAAAACTATCTAATAGAACCATAGAACTCTGACATGAATGGGTCTAATTGTAATAATCACTCCAATCATGGGTATTTTCTTAAGTTAATCCCACTAGCCTTCATTAAGCCTTCTGTCAGGATTTAAATATTTACTTAGGAAGATGGTGCTGTTTAACTAACTTTCAATAAAATCTTGATTTTATAACAACTTAGGTTTTGAAATTGAGAACAAAGACCAAGAACTTCCTAAAATGTTTCCGATGTTAATTAATTTGTTGGGAGGCTTTCGTGCAAGTCAAATTTAACTTCCTAACATGGAAGTTCCAGTCCTTCATTGCCTTTGTTGCAACAAGCTTTTTGCCTTTTTTTTTTTTTTTTTTGACAGAAACTAGATTTTTGGCAGNCTCGCCTTTTTACTAAGATTTTTTTCTGCAGTGTTTATCTCAGGCCTGGGCAACCTACAAATAATTTCATCGATATTCAGTGAAATCTTGGGCTTTTTTCTCTTTCTGTGGCAAGGAATGATGCCTTCTGATTGCCTGTGTAAGCTTGTTTTGTTTTTTGAAAGTAGCAAATGCTTTCTAGAAACAATGACAATTATTACTGTGCCTCTGTGAAGACTGAAGATAAATCTCAGTGGCAAATTTTCTCAGTTGTAATTGTTGCATTAATCCTGTTAGTAATATGAACTTCAGTGCAATACAGCAGTAATGAATTTGCCCATTGATATTAAATCTTTTTTGTCACATCTGTTGTGGCAATATACAAAAGGAAAACACTCCCTTTCTTCTGAAAAAAAACCCAAAGGGATCTTTAATATATGTGAAAGGACTGTGACCACTGCTCTGTGGGAAAAATAGTAGTTTTTCTTCATAAAACATCATAAGATGAAAGAGTGCAACACATGATCCTCTGAAAATTTGTTAGAACCTTTGTAGGTCTAGACATTGCATAAAAACCATAAGCAATTTTCATGGTGATGAAAAATAACTTTTGAAGAGTTTGTTTCAGACATGGATCACCTCTCATGACATTTAGGGCTTATCCCATGTTGCCTCCCATCTTTCAAGTTAATCAAACAAATTTTTCATTGACTGAGCTAGTGGCGCCCATGCGGATACCTAAAATAAAAATCAGAAAACCTGATATATCAGAAAACCTGGTTTCTCATTAGTGGTGCATTTTAGTCACAGTACCTGGAAATAGCATTCAGCTTCTTGTAATCTCTCTAGTGCAAACATATCCAAATTTGTCCCCTAGGTCCCTCCTATAATCACAGGAGTGAAACAGGTCCTTGTTGATATTCATTTTGGGAATTTTAATTTTCACTAGGGTTAGATTAAGGAGGTCTTGGAAATTATTCTTTCCCTTTACTGATTTCCTAGAGTGATGGGTAACTACTCCAGCTATAGATCCCTACAAAATCTTAAATGAGGTGGCTCCCCTCACACCTCACTTAAAACTTCTGTTCAGATCTTGAGCCTGGGCTTTCTAAGATTATTGGTGCAGTTCAGCCACATAAGTTTTCTTCAACATCTTGTGTGGATGTCAAAGGTAACAAGGCCTTGACTCCTCTGTAATGTCAACATCAGACTGTCATAAATTAAAATTTTGCAAACCAACTTTTTTACTAATTCAACTTTTTTATGTTGCCCAAACACAGGAATCAATCACAGTCTCAACATTTACAGAGAGCTGTTTTGATTCAGACTGCCTGCTTCTCGCTTTATCTCTATTGACAGCTGTTTTCTTCTTCTTCTTCTTTTCAAAATGAAGATTATGAAAGGTTATCTGCTTCCAAAAACATTGTGTCACAGCTAGGCCTATATGGTCTTTAACAGAGAACCTCAATTTATTGTTCATCCTGCTAAACCTGCAAGGTCAAGCAGAGAAGCATAGGCTCTGCCCTCCCCAAAATCCTGACATATCTGTTAAAAACATTGTATGCTGGTACTGCACACTGGCACCTCTGACAACACGAGGGAAGAAATTATGTAGTCTGTGAGAGGAAATGCATCTGATGTAAAGGGAGTCAAGAAGCCTTCAGAATTAATTGTTAGGGAGTTAGGAGAATTAATAGGGTATAATCAATCATTTTCTCACTCTTGGCAAAGGGAGCATTTAATGTGAATCTCAATAAAGCACAATTGTCACATAAGTATAAAGTTGCTGCTGACATTGGCTATACAGACAGGGTTAAGGAAAATAATACTGTACATTCTGCTTGAAAAATTAAGAGAAGTTCTGAGGCCAGTGCAGGGTAACTACAGAAATTTTTACTGAAAGATGTCAGGCTCTGAATCAGAATCTTTATTAATGTCACTGAGTTGTAAAACAGAGTTGTAAAACTCTGCTACCTTCTGAATACTTTAACAGCATACATATTTTCAAACATTTGCACAATCACTAGGGGAAATGTAAACAATCAGATATGTGTGCCGTAGACAGCTTGTGCTCTATAGTCTCATCATATTTTGTGAAGACAGGAAGTACAAAATCATACTTCTTGAGTTATAAGAATAAGTTACATTTTGGTTATATTTGAGTTGTATTCTGATTTCACTTCACCATAAGACCAGGAACCTTTAGCCCATACACAGTGCTCTAGCTCAGCCCATGACTTAATGTCATAGTTTAGTTTCAGAAAAAACCCCTTCGGTTTAATATTGGCATGAGGTAAAAGGGGGGATATAGAACTTAATCCTTACAAGTCACAAATTTTCATTTCATTTGAAGGCAAAGGCTCTTTCATCACTGTTGTTAACTGATGTGCCAATCAGCCTTACAAGTCTAATTGCAGTAATGACTAAACGATTAGTTGGGAGCCTTCTCAAACTTCACCAGTAGGATTAACACAGCCAAGACTCTGTTGACTAAAAGCGACACTCAAATATGCATGGAAAAGGTCTCCTTAATATCAACAGAATTTCTACTACTTTTTCAGTAATAATTTGACCTTCTTTTTTAGTATTATTTCAAGATTATATTAATTAGGGATGTTGGTTTCCAACAAGCTATATACTTGTGGAGTTTTATTACAGTGATATACTTCCTGGGATGTGGTGTTGAGAAAAACTTGTCATTTATGGGGTTTTTTTGTCTTTAGATTTTAAAGTAGGGAAGTGTCTTGGCAGCCAAAATCCATTTTCCAAAAGGCCCCTCTCATTATAAGTTTTGAAGTGTTTTTTGAAGTGGAAATGAGTATTGCAAGAGGAAATTCCTGTAAATTTATTTTAATCTATAACATATGGTGGATAGTTTTGGCCTAACTCCAAGATTACAAGTCCTGATAACAGAAGTACAACTCAGCAGAAGATAGGAACATATTTCCTGAAGCTGGACTTCTTCATGAAGAACAAATCACATCATCTCTATCCTATCTTCATGTGTCATCTCAGAACTGGCAACTTTCAGCAGAGTGCACTAAATTAACTCACAAAAAATGATGCTGTAATCCAGGAAATGGGAATGATTCCAAGAAGATTTAGATTGTCTTCTGGAAAGCAACATAACAGGGTGGAAAACACAGCATTCTGTGATAAAATCATGAAGTTATTAAAAGCTGTGTTATGATCAAACATATAAAAATCACATCTTTACACTTGTTTTTCTGTTCAGTCTTTAATTTATCTTAATGAACTTTGTGATTGCAACAATTCAGCTGCTGAGATACAGAATTATATCAAGTTGTGTCCTTTTTCCAATTTTTTAAATTTTTTTTTCAGTTATTAGGACTTTAAAATATTTTCATTAATTATCTGTAAAATGGCAACAAATGGAAAAGATACACTGAATAAAAACAAATTTGCACTAATTCTAGAAATATATTTTTCTACCTTGGTTGTTTTTATTTTTTTCCTTAAGATTTACAAATGTTAAATGTCTTACAAGAGGAATTTATTTTGGTTAGAAATAAAATTACTTTACTACGGAAGGATAAAATTCTTTATGATTTTCTAGCACTTTATTGAAATAGTCTATGAAATAAATAATGTGAAAGAAGCGTACAAAACAAGGATCACACTGTAACTCATTTCCATTTACCAGACAAAATAATTTTATTGCATATACACAACAGGGAATGAAAAACCCAAAACACATACAAAATTCCATATATTCTGCTCAAATAAGTATCATCTGTGTACAAATACAAGCAGTTCCCGTTACACTGAACATTTCTTTTCACTGTGGATTCAGATAGTCGTTTGATCTGATCATAAAATCACAGATTCTATGATTTGGAAGTGACTTTAAAAAAATCCTCTAATCCCAACTCTCCTGCCATGGGCAGGGTCACCTTGCACAACACCAGGTTGCTCAGGGCTCCTCCCAGTCTGGCCTCAAACTCTTGCAGGGCTGTGAAATCCACAACTTCCCTGGACAACCTCTTCATCAACCTCACAGCAGAAAATTTCTTCTTAATACCTAATCTAAATCTGCCCTACATCACTTTAAAGTCCTTTGTTCTATCACTGTATCTCCTTGTAAAAATACCTCCTTTAGCTCTCCTGTAGGCCCCCTTTGGTGCTTGAAGGTGTTAAAATGTATCATCAGATACCTTTTCTCTTCTCCAGGCTGCATAACCCCAACTCCCTCGGCCTGTTTTCATAGCAGAGATGCTCCAGACCTGTGATCATGGCTCTCTCTCCTCTGGATTCTTTCCAGCAGATCCATATCCTTCTCACACTGGGGCCCCCAGAGCTGGATGCAGGGTTCCAGGTGGGGTCTGACCAGAGCAGAGCAGAGGAGCAGAATCCCCTCCCTCCCCTGCTGCCCACACTGCTCTGGATGCAGCCCAGGACACAATTGACTATCTGGGCTGTGAGTGCTCGTGGTTGGGTCATGTTGGTCTTCTTGACCCTCAATAATATCAAGTCCTTCAAATGCTTCTCTTTATGATGTGGTGTGTGCAACACTGGCCAGTCATTAGTGGTTAAAATTATACAGGCTAACTATTTACTGTTTTCTACTAAGCATATGTGCTCTGTGCTTAGGAAAAATGAAACCAAAATAGAAAGTGTCTCTTGATCATCCCTTTTTTATCACTTTTATAAGAGCTAGAGATGCCTATGAAGACTGTGAAAAGGCCCACATCCAATGAAGAGAACAATCTGCTCATTCTGTGTCTGCAGAAAATAGCCTTTGAAGGCTTCCTACAAGTCCTACAAAGACCTTGTGTTTAGGACATGAAGCAACTCAGAAGCTTCCATAAATGAAATAGTCAGAAGCACTCTCTGAGTGCAATCTCCACATGGAAATTTCCAGGAAGTACAAAAAAGGACTCATCAAAGTGATAAAAAGGAAATTATTGGATAGTAATCACTACAGCAAGAAGTCTAATCATTATACATAAGAAAACATACAACAAAAACACTGTGTAAAACTGTTCCAAAAGCCTTTAATTTAATCAGTTTGCTTGGGTGGTCATGAGCAGTGCTGCTTACTTTAGCCCCAGAAAAGTCATATTTGTTGATTCTAAATCACTGAACTTCATCTAAGGTAAAGAGAAAGTCAAGTCTTCACACAGGAGTAGGCATACAACAGAATGCATGTTAACTGCCCTCATGCCTCCACCAGGATACTGCCTTCAACAGGGGATGTGTGAAGAAAGTACAAGAAGAGCATATATTGTATTCCTAGATTACTTTCCCATCCTCCAACATTTTGCAGCCTAGGGACTTCCTGAATAATAGAAACATAAATAATAGTAAATAATTATATCAGTAAGTCATGAATTATTCACTAGATGATATATAAACAGCCTTTCTCATGCACATGCAAAAACCCATAAAGGCTGATCTATGTTGCAATGTTTAAATGCATTCATTGCCAGAAAAAGCAGGCTCTATTCTCCTTTATGAGTGAAAGAAAACAGGAAAAGAGTCACAGGAGGGGGTTTTGTCTATATTACATGTGCAACATTTTACTAGGTCTGAACTTGGAAGGCTATTTCTGTGAGAAGAAAACTTCATGAGAGAGTTACATATTTCTTTGTAATCTGTTCTATTTATAGACTATATCTAGTCTTGCTTCCTTTAACATATGAGAATTCCAATAACAGGATATGGCTGACATCCTGCCCAAAAGTATCTCCTGGACTTTTGCTTTCATGGGTGTGTCTCTGTCACAGCTCAAGATTTCCTTATCTTACTTCTTGTCTCCAAGACCATCAGACAAACACAGCTACACAATATGGGACTGCCCTCCGTTATGTGCTTCATCAGTATCTGGGGAATCCTTTGGACCATGTGGTTCTGGTTTTGTTCAAAATAGCATTGTGTTTTTGCTACCTGATTATAAAAAATAAATTTTATATAGCTATATTAAGTAAGATTGTTGTTATTATCTTCGATATGTTACTTGACACCTAACAACACCATTTCTTGATCACATGGAGTGACTGAAAATGCCTTCTTTATGGGAGAACTAGAAAGATCTGCCATGTTCAGAATGAGAAATCTCTAATCTATGCCCTTAATTTTAAGCATTTTTGGACCCACAATAAAAAAAGAAATAAGTATAGAGGCAAAGGAGTTTTCTATCTTTTTTGCTATTGTTGTTTTATAACAAGATAAATGATTCATGAAAATATTGAAGCAGCAATGAGAGGAGAGTGTCAGCAGAAGTACAGGGATTACTGTTTCATGAATTTGTTCGCTAGGGGATTTAATCATAATTTGAGGTGAATAGTTCCTGACTGAGCTGTGCATCTGGAGGTAATTTTGTTAAGGGTCTAGTTTCCTGTTGATCTAACATGAGCAAGACAATTCTGACCACTTCTGTCTAACTGACTGCACTGGTTCAGAAGGTGCAGGTTCAGGCATAACATTTGGTTAGCTCTGTCCAGTGGAAGAGAGAAGAAATGCCTGGAAGAAATACAGTGGTGTGGCACCTGCTCAAGTGTAATGTCTTGCATGTTTGTGCTTTGCTGTCTGCGAAGGCAATGAAATAAATAATGATCAAATGAAAAGCATACCTGCAGTTTAGATGAGAACTGTTGACCTGTGTAGTTTATCTTCTTGTTAATTACCTAATATTTGAAACAAAATCACCTGTATAGGTCCATTCAGCTCAGCCACACATATATTCTAACAGGAGTAGAGCTAACACACGAGTAATCCTATAAAGTTGTGCCTCTCCTTTAAGTATCTTGTCAAAGCAGAACCCAATTCCCATAGAAATAATATCTTCATTTTAATATGCCTGTATTATGGACTTAGTTATATTTCCTGAATACTTTACTTTAGTTGATTTAGAAAATCAGAAGATACAACTACAAGAAAATTTGCCTTTCCACATCTGACTTAATAGAAGCACGCATTTACATTAAAAAACAACAACAATAATAATAAAAAGCTTGAAGAAGCAGCTATTTGTACTGAAGAACTGCCTTATTTACCCCAGTCTCACAATGTCTGCTCCCAGGCTTCCCAGTCCTCAGGGCACGGTAGCAAACTTTGAGGTGAGAGGTGCTAGCGGCAATGGAGAAGTGCATTAGAGATTGCCACAGGAATTTGAATATGAACAGTTTCACAGCCCAGATGGCATATGTTTAAGGATTCTGTAAGAGCTGCACAATGGCATTGCTAGCTTGCACTTTTTGAAATGATATAGAAATTGGAAGACGCCCTCAAAGACTGGAAGAAGCCAAATGTTTGGCACTTTTTCAAAAAGGCAAGAAGGAGGATCTGGAAATATGAATTGGTCACCCTCGTGTCAACCTCCAGATAAAGAATGAACATGAAAGAGAAGACAGTGACTGGAACACAAAGTGAGAGAAAAAACTCTTTGGACGATTGTATTCCCAGGATAGGTGCCAACAGTTTGAAGCCAGCCTATCAGTCAGTCACAAGTGACACACTTTGGGGTTAAGACTGTCACAGAAAGCGTTCAACAACTTTACCAACAATCCAGTCAGTGGATGAAATGGACTCTCAGCAAGTTTGAAGGACACCACGGTGGGGACAGCCTGAGTGCCTGGAGGGCAGGCCTGCCACTTCAGGTGACCAAGGTGGGCAGGAAAAACAGGCTAATAGGAATCTTACAGAGTACCACAGGGACAAATGAAAAGCTGAAGTAAACAATTCCGTGCATTACTACTGGCAAGCTGGCAACCCAGCAACATTGTTAAAAAGGCCCTGGGAATCCTGCTAGACAACCTGAATGAGCTGAATAGAGGTGTCAACTCAGGTGTAAATAAGTGTGTCTGGAATATTTTCATTAATTTTAGTTATTTAGTTATTCGAGATTACTTCTGCAAAGTTATTACAGATTTACATTAGTATGAAATCAAAAGTTAACAGCACTTCCCTTATGGTGGGAACATGATTGTTTACTGCATTTTAAGCTTCATTTTACATACCTGTAGTAACTATGTCAGTTCTCATTTTGACTGTCAAATACACACACGCACACACACACAGAAACCACCGTGGATAAAATTTTAAAACACAAGAAATTACTCCAAGTATTTAAATAGTTTAGTCATGGTGTATTACAACTCCTATAACAAAAAGCATTCTAATTCTGTAGTTCTGCAGAAGGTTATTTGGAAATTATGGTCTTTTTCTTCACAGAAAATGAGGATCCAGCATTCTCAAACACTCAAGAATCTAAAAATGTAGAAAATTCCAAAGCACTCTGCTTCTGTTAAACTCAGATGGAAAGTGAGTACCTTGGAAAATCATGCACTAAGAGAACAAAGATGAAACAAAGAGTAATTATGACTGACCATCACGAGCAGAACTGACAAAATAATTATTGTAAGTACAAATGCAATTAACCTTAACTTCACCCTGTGCTGCTGTTGTTGTCTTGACTATTTTAAATCATCATTCTGAGGACAAGTTAAAAAACAAGACTGAATAAGAAAACAAAAAACATATTTCTCTAATATTTTATTAGGTGTATGTCAGGAAGAAAGAAGTAAAGTCACATCTTCCTGATGCTGCTAACGCTTATATGGTAAAAAAAAAAAAAAAAAGAAACATGTATCTCAGAAATAGAGAGTGAATCTTGCCAACTTCCTTTAATTAATGTTAAAGAAAACATTCAAGCTTATTGTCATTGACAGCAACCCAGATTTCTCTAGGTATTAAATTCAGTAAATTCAGCATCAACCTTAGTCATCTGGCATCTTTTAGGTTAGGACTATGTACTTCTTACAGCCTGCTGTGTTCACTTCTGCTTTGTTTTCACTCAGTAGCTGAATCTTTATTTAGGTTTCCTTGAAACGCTAATAAAATGGTTTATGTTGCTTTCTACAGAAATAAAGATCTTAACATTGTTGTTT
>VYXF01004170.1:91963-102089 GCA_013397295.1 Polioptila caerulea
AATATTGTTCTGAAGGCCAAAAGCAGAATAGAAAGAAGAGAAAGTCTAATGCGAAGGTGTGAGATAAGCTAAAAACTTAAAAATACATATAAAATAGTAAGTTATATTATTGCAATTTAATTAATGGAATTTTTTAGTCAGGATGGTTTTTTATCCCCATCTTTTCCATCAGCTTAAAGGAAGGATCATAGAACCCTTAAGGCTGGAAATTATCTCTAAGACCATCTAGTCTAACCATTGACCTAGCACTGCCATGTTTACCACTAAATCATGTCCAGGTACCACATCCACATAATTTTTGAACATTTCCATGTATGTTTTTTCCACCATACTCCCAGGCAGGCTGTTTCAATGCCCCACCAACCTTTCAGTGCAGAATTTTTTCCTAATATGCAACCTAAACCTCCCCTAGCACAACTTGCACCTGTGGCCTCTTGTCCTGGTTGTTTGGGAGGAGAGACCCATCCCCATCTTGCAACACTCACCTTTCAGGGAGTTGTAGAGTGATAAGGGTCCCCCTGAGACTCCTTTCCTCCCAGCAATATGACCCCAGCTCCTTCAGCCCCTCTTCATAGGACAGACCCTTCCCAGTGCCACTGCCCTTCTCTGGACTTGCTTCAGGGCCTTGGTGTGCTTCTTGTTGTGAAGGGCCCAAAACTGGACACAGCACTCAAGGCATGGCCTCACCAGTGCCCACTACAGGGGGGTGGTCACTATCCTGGTCCTGGTGGCCACACTATTGCTGACACAGGCCAAGGTGCAATTGACCTTCTTGGCCACCTGGGCTGACTCGTGTTCAGCTGCTGTCAACCAGTACCCCCAGATTCTTTTCTGCCAGGCAGTTTTCCAGCAGCCCTGCCCCATCCAATAGCACTGCCTGGCATTGCTGTGACCAAAGGGAAGGACTTGAAAATTTATGTTATTATTTGCCTTCCTCATCCCGTTGACCTCAGCTAATTGATAGAGCCTGTTCAGATCCCTCTGCAGATCCTTCTTTCCCTCAGGCAGATCAAAACTCTTGCCCAACTTGGGGTCACTTGTAAGTGACTGAAGGGGCACTCCATCCTCTAATTCAGATTGTGGATAAATATACTGACCACGGTTGCTTGTCCCCAATACTGAGCCCTGGTGAACACTTTGAAAAACTTGTGACCAGCCACCAGCTGGGTGTAACTCCATTCTCCACCATCCAGGCAGATTTTCACCCAGTGAACAGTACACCCTTTCAAGCCATGAGCGGCCAGTTTCTTCTGGAGAATGTGTAGGAAATGGTGTCAGATGCTCCATGAAAGCTCAGGTATGCACATCCACTGCCTTTTCCTCATGTGCTAAGTGTCATGAAAGGAGATCAGGCTGGTCCAGCAGTCTGTCTAAAACCCATGCTGGATGGACTGATCCCCTGTTTGTTTTGCACATGCCACGTGACAGCACCCAAAATGGTCTGCTCCATGAACCCCCCCAACACCAAGAGCAGGCTGACAGGCCTGCAACACCCCTGATCCTCCTTCCAATTCTTCTTGTAGATGGACATCATACTGCGTGGCCTCCAGTCAGCTGTGGCATTCACAGTTGCTCATACTGGCAAATGATTGAGTTTTTGTCTTGCCAATCCCCTCAGTACCCATGGGTAGATCCCTTCCAACTCCTTAAACTTGTGTGTCCAGCTGGATTTCCACCTGAATTAGGGGGCCTTCATTCTGCTTCCCTTAACTGTTTTCCAGCTCCGAGTCCTGGGTGCCCAGAGGACAACTCATGTTGCTGTCAAGGACTGAGGCATTATTACCTTGGCCACAGTGATATTTCCCTCTGTATCCAGTAAAGGAGTTCTCCTTAGCCCTTGTTTAGTTGCTGATGATTTTTTTTTTCCTTATCTTTTACAGCAGTAGCCTGTACAAATGCAATAAAGCTGATCATTCCTGGTATTTTTGTCATGTGCTGTAGAATGGTACATGTTTGACCTACTGGAATATCATTAAACAAAGCAAGTAATATGTCTGCTATTATATTTATTAAAAATGTGAATGATGTTCAGAAGTATGCTTTTAAATTGATTTGGGAGAACAAAGCACTAAGTATTAAGAGATGCAACCAGTCAATTTCATTCAATGGCTCCTGTGTTTCATTGATCATTTCATAAGGAAAAAAAAGACTGCAAGTAAAGTATTACAACCTTGGCTGAAAGAAAAATAAGTATGTGCCAGATGTAAAAGTCTTCCTACTTACTTCAAGTGTTTACAAGTATTTTAATGTTTAATGTTGCATTATGATGAATTTTCTAGTCAAATGACATCCACATCAATGCCAAGCAAATCTTAGTATTCAGACTTCTGCTGTGGTGAAAGTTCTTTGGTCCAAATAAATATTGCTTTTTATTATTCCAAAAACAATCATTACCCTGAGGTGCTAAAAGAGAAGGCATTCATCATGAACAACATCTTCTGTCTCCTTGCATTCAGTTAAAATTCTTAGCATGAGGAAGTTGAAGTCCTCTGGTGAGAACATCTTCCAAATTCTAAGGTCTTATTTTGTTTCTTCTTGAAGTTTGTCATTTCCCTTATTGTCTTTTATACTCACCCCCTTACATTTATTTATAAATATTTTATTTCCCCCCCATTGTTTCTAAACGTATTCTATTGAAATTTCTGATTGTATTTGTTCTACTGAGGCACTGTGTGTAGCAAAAGTGGTGAAGACATTTCTCAGCCTTTGTATTTTATAAATGTAAAAAAGCCATTTTGGAGGAGCTAGAGGCTGAGTTTGACTGCCTTTGCACAGAAAGGTATTAGTCATACAGCTTCTTCACACTGACCTCAGATGTATCTTAGAGTGTGGTCTGGCACTGCTCCTTAGATCACAGTAAGCATGAGCTGGTTCCACTTGTAGGGAAGGTTGTTCCTCCATGTCACATCATCCTGTCCCTTTGTCACACCTTCAAACAGCACTTCAGGGGAAACTCGGGTGCCTTGGATGCTCTGAGACACCTAGCAGTTAACAGAGGAGAGTCTGTGCCTCCCTGCTCCTCTCTAAACCATGAGCTTAACCTCTCACCACTACCACCTCCAGAGTCCTCATGCTACCCTGAGCAGATCAGGCAGAAAATAAGCCACATGAAAAAGTGAATAATTTCTGTACTTTGTACTGTTTTAGTTCTAAAATCTACCTCACACTAATTCATAAATGAGAATCCATATGGAGAAAGGAATTGAAAAACAACTTAAAAAAAAACTAAAATATTTTCTCTTTCCATAATGAGAGTACTGCTAAGTTTCTGTCTCCTAACGATTTCCATCTGTGCATCCAGGATTTGAAAATACTAAAACTGTCATACAACTCCCCAGATATAAATTTAAATACAACTCCAAACAGACCTATGTTCCTCTATTCCATTGATGTTTATCTCTTTATCACTCCTTCACCCAGCTGCATCTTGTTAATGATAAAACAGAGAGACTCTGAAAGGATTTTGAAATCGTTAATTTAAATGTTAGCACCTTAAGATGAGTTCTTGTAGTCAGGGTAAGCACTAAATTTGCTTAGGTTTTTTTAGTGAGAGACTTACTATCTAATGACAGAAAGATCTCTTTCATGCGTAAAAATATAATACAATCTGTGGAGTTGATGTGAGACTTGGAAGGGCACTCCCAGAATCTCCTCCAGTTCAGGAAAAAAACAAATATTAAAGCAAATACATAGCTAGTTCAAAGGACTGTGTTGGTAAGGGTATACTAGTTCTTTGTCCTGTTTGTTCTTAGGTCTCCTTTCTGTGTTCAAAATTGTTACTCTGAATAATCAAGGCAGTCATTGTGGTGGTTAGTATCCAAATTAGCAAAACTACACTATTCGAATGATATTACGTGTTTTCCTCCAAGGCACTGGAATCCATGTAAGAACGCCAAGTCTTTGCAAAAGGCTTTCAAAAATCAATACATTTGCAATCTCTATAAAGTGACAAGAAATCAGATGACAATAAAATTACCATGTAGTACACATATGCACACACACCACGTAAGTCTAGCTTGACTTATGGATACCTTTAAACTAAAAATAAATTTAGCTGTGCTTTTGCCTGAAGAAAACAGGAACTTCTCACAGATGGTGTGCATTATTTTCCAGGCTATACCTGGCAGCTCTAACCAAAGGGGATAAAAAAAGGAAACTCATCCTTTTTTGTCTGATAATAACTCATAATGGTCATGTTTTGTAAATAAGAACATAAATTAGAATAAATTTCAAAAATTTTGACAATATATCTCATACAGCATAGCATTCATGATACATAAAGATAAAACCTGAAAAGATATTTTACTGCATGCAAATATGCCTGTTCAAATAAATTTTTATTTTGGTGACAGGTATATGAGCAGTTGCTATAGCACCTAGAATTCAGTGAAGATTTGAGGTACTCCGTTCTTTCCAGCTCAGGGACAACCATTTGCATATAGCTGAGCAGAAGTAAAATTTTGTGTAAGACAACTTCCATTTCTCTGAGTGTCCAGGCAATGAATGGACACAAATTGAACAAAAGGTAGGTTGCACTCTCACTGTGAGTACAAATGAGTAAATTTTGTCTTTTTAAAATTTTCCTGAAGACACTTATAATAGCGTAACTGTGCAGAAAGTGTTTGTTACTACCTTACATGCACAAAACTCCAGTGAACAGAGATATCTGAATGCAGTATACTGTAAGTGTTTTATTGTAAGCATCAGTAACTATATCACAGGTAATCAGAAATGACGGTACTGTAACTGGGCTGAGGCTTTATCTCAGACTGATTTAATTACATGACTGTTTAATACACAGACTTGTCTGAAACCTTATGTGAGAAAGGTTTGAAAAACATTCACCTGCTTTTCCAAATACCTCCTTTTATAATTGACCTCCTTAGGCTCTCCTTTGGACTGGCTGAGAGTCAGGATCCATTGAATTTCTCTCAGCTATGCTGAGGAGGAGCTCATTTCTCTCCTTTGAAGATAAACAACTAGCCTCAACTACATCAAACAAAGATTAGAAGAACCTGTGTGACATCCACCGTTTCTCATTGGTGAAAATTAGGTAATCATTGTGATTACTTATTTTATTGTTTTTTGTGAACACTTAAGGCATGCCAGAAGGAAAAAGCTATGGAAATGTGTATTGCTACCATCCACCATGATCTGAGGCTTAAATTAGTATCTCTAACTTGCATAAGAAGCATAATTGCTAACCACTTAATAACTTATTTCATATAATACCTTCCTATTTCCCTCTAATCTGTCCTCCTCTCTTGATTGTCTGCTTTTTCCCTTTCTTAGGCTGAAGTTAAAATGGTTGGTACACCCAGCTCAGAAATGCTCTACCTCGTAGTTTTTCCCCTGAAAATTTCTCTAAAATTGTGTCTTCTTCTTCTTCTTGCACTCATTTCCAAAGCACACGGGAAGTGGTCAACTAAGACAATGCAGGGCATCACTATCAAGAGTCAGGAAGACAGCTGTTTAATGTGACTAGATTGAGCAAAGATATGAAAATTTTCCATCAAGAGAAAGAGACTACATGGGTCTCCACCCTGAAAAAAGGGACAAATGGGACCATGAGGCCAGAAAAATTGTAGAGATTCATTAAAGCTCTGTGGCATAAAGAAATTGAAGAGGAAATTAGTAGTTTCTGTTTCTTGTAATAGAGAATATGACCTTAAAATAGAAATTTAAAAAACCAGATTCAAAACAAACTCAAGGAAGCATTTTTCACATGATATATAATCATGCTCTAAAACTGCTTTCCTCAGGTGACAGTCTGCTGTGTCTCCAAAAGCACTTGATCAAATTAATATTAAAAAAAAATCAACTCTTTCTTAGATCATCACATGGATTCAATTGGGTTTTTTGAAGGCTGTTATCATTTTTGGGCAGAAAGTAAGTCTCAAAAATTTCTATAAAGTTGCAGCAGGACAAAACAAGTATCAAAGTTGTAAAGTAACATTTTTCTTTTGTTGTCACAGCTTTGTATGGTAAAAGTGTTTTAGTGAAACTGCATGGAGTTGGTTTGATTGTCAATATTTTTGTATCTGCTGAAGAAGCAATGAAGGAGAAATTCAGGAATTCTGACCTTCTCCTTTAACTAGATTTTGTCACCCTATGTAAAAATTTAAGGTTTGCTATCTTGAGCCCAGCTCCTATGACTTTCTAATTGCCAGGCAAACTCACAGACAGAAACATTTTCTCTAATGAGAAAATTAATATTAATATTTTTAAAATATTAGCTGACTGAAAATGGATGCAGGCTTTAAAGATCAAGCCTATCCAGTATCATGTGCCTCGTAAGGCATGGGTGCACCCTGCACAGACTAATGGGACAGTTCCTAAACAGCATTTTTGCCATTCACTGGAAGATAAGAAAGGAATTAGATTTTATCTCCAACAGATCTCTTAGTACCTGACAGTTTTAGGGACAGTAATTTCTCAGGTTTTTCTGCTTACATCTGTTTGATCAAAAGTGATGGCAGTGATTTGTGGGTTTATGGATGAGCAAGGTAGGAAATATCCAGTGAATTAACTCATGCAGTACCTATCAGAACTCACCTAACATCTTTCCTTTCCTTCCTCATTCACCCTGTTTTTAAGGGTCATTTATTCCTTAGGCAAGATGAGTGGTTTTGCACCGGATTAACAGATTTTCAAGCACTGCAAACCCTTGTTTTGTGAAAGCTACAGCAATAATACCATTAAAAATGTCCAGACACAACTAGAGCACCCCAACAGATGTTTGACCTTCTCATCAAAAAACCCTTTCCAGTTTCTCAAGCATCTTTTTGAATCATTTTATGGGAGGTCCTGTGGAAGATGGCCAAGCTGTTGTAACTTAAAATAGAAAGAAACAGGAAGAAACTTTTGAGGACAGCTGAGTACAGCTGTTCTTTATCTAGACTACAAACTAAGTGAAAAAACATTTCTGAGCCTCTGTGTGTTGTTACTATTTCCTATGAATTTATTCTCTATAATTTGGAATTGAGTCTTCTTCATTAAATGGTATCAAATGACCTCTCTTCCTAATTACTTCTTGCCAGTCCAAACACTGTACAGGAAAGTATATTAAATTAATGGACAAATATCAAGCAATCCAATTGTGAATCCAACTCAGATATCTTTTTTTTTTTTAATAACTGACATTCATTATGTTCATATAAATCCTTTTCTCTGATTTTTTTTCTTTCTTAGTTTTTTTATTCCCTCCTGCTTACCATTGAACTATTTTTTTGTGTGAATTCCAGAGGTGCCAAAAGCTCTAAATCCCATTCTTCTAATTCCACTGCAAAAGAATAGAGAGACTCTATCTTACACAGTGGAATAGACCTCTAACCTTCACAGGACTCTTTGGTTATACTTAGTAACATGTTCTGCAGTCACTAGAGTTGCTCTGGGAAAATTGTTTGTTTCTGGTGGAGAAAGAGATGAAATAGGTCCAAGTATGTTTCCCTGTGTAATTCTTTTTTTCCTTTAGCAACAAGAAAATCAAAAGCATTATGCTTCAGTCTTTGCACATTCGCCTTTGATTCTTTCATTTCTCTGCTGTTTCAGTAAAATAAAAGAGGAAGTGAGAGACAGGCAAATATGACAAAAACTGAATAGCCAACTCTTTGGGGTATTTTTTCACCAACTCTAAATATTATGTTGAAAAACTATTAAACTTTTTAATCTAAAGGTCAAAAGCTTACATTTCTGAATTTAAAAATCTATTTTTCATTACATTAAAAAAGTGAGGACAAAAATATCAAAATTACAAAAATAGTAATCCAAACTATTACATACATCAAGCAAAAAAATATTTCCATTAAGTAAATAACTGAAGGAGAGAAAACAAATTTAAATTCTGTCAAAGCACACAGATGTAAGGAAACCTCCATTTCAGCTAATTAATGTAGAAAAATAGGTCCTTCTAGGGTGCTACTCATTTTGACCTACAGTAGACATCTAAAATGACTGCTTTTAGGTTGCAATGTATCTAATCTGTTTAGTCTCAGCTGACAGTAGGGGAGCACAAAGTGACTTAGACAAATGTGTGATGAAGGTTTCTTAAGGTGAGGGATATACCCAGAGTCATGCAAACCCTGTTACAAAAGTAAAGTATCAGCACTGGTAGACACCATGGAACTTAGCACAGTCTCTGTGCCTAATAAACCACACAGAACTGCTGGAATGACTGTGTGGGGCTTTAAAGGCATAAAGGGATGAAATAATTATTTTCTGAATATGAGAGAAAAAAAATGGGAAGTTTGCATTTTTCCTTCTCTCTTTTCTTTGCAAGATTTTCTAGAGTTGAAAATGTTTTGATATCGCTTTAACCTAGCCAGAAACACAAGACAAGAAGCACAGATATTCAGTGATGGAAGAGTTCAGTTTGATATTATTATCCTTACGAGTTTAGTGAACACCACAGAACAGCAGTTCCTAGTAGGTTGATCCAGGAGCTTTGTGAGCTTTGCTGACTTCTGGCTGTCTAAATTTTAAAGTCTCCCGTACAAAGACTACTTTTTTAGATCTGCATTTCTACATAGCCTAGCACAGCATAGCCCTGATTTTTGTCTGCGCTTGGCTACACTGCCAGAGTAAAAATAATAATAATGTAATGATTACAGTAATAATGATTAGTCTTAGATATGTCTTCTGCAGTCTTGTTCATACTATGCAAACAAGTTTATATAAAATTTTGTTAAGAGAAGAGATTGGTTTGAAATTCAGTAAAGCAAGAAGTTTTGAATGACATAGATGTAGGGCTGTCATGAACATGTAAAACTTTGTGATCACTGTCATAATTAGACAACTTTATTTGAAACAAACTGGCCATAAAATAATTGTCAGTACAGAAAGTCATTGTGATGCCAGCTATAAATACCAAATGTAACTTAAATTCATCCTTAAAATGGTCCTGCCAAGTAATTTTTATTGAGTTATATGCTCAAAAGTGCCCTTGATTCTCATCATGTTTCTACATGCAACCTGTGAAACAGCAGTTTTTAAATTTGAGATCCTGTCTCTATAGTAGGTACCAATTTGAACATAAAATAAGATGAAACCAATCTCACTTTTCCAATGTTCTTTAGCTATTTTGTGATTATTGTGGGAAACGCAGGCAGAGTCTTTTGTTGTTGACATCAGAAGTGGGGGTCACTCTGGGCCTGCTGAGTACATTCTGAGCTCAAGCAAAAATTGATTTCCTTTTTTTAAAAAGCAGCTGGCATTACAATGAGTAGCTTTCTTTCGATTTTTCTTTTCCACTGAAGCATTCAGTGAATGCAGCAGGCATAATAGGCTGAAGTAAACAGTGTCAGGTTCTGTTATATCAAGAGCTCTTTTAAACTAAGCAGACAAGCTATCATCAGTGCCTGAAACTCTGTAAATGGCAGCAGAGACTGAAAATGAGTTTGTTTCCTGACAAGTGTTTTGACGACATTTTGAAGAATAGAAGGAGATGCTTTGCTAATTACTGTGGCTGCCACATGTTCAGTCATGATACTGTTTCATTAATGAGCAAATATAAACAGCCTGTGTAAGGAAGTAATAGAATTAGGGATTCAATGAAATATGTGTCGGCAACTCAGGCCATCATAAACAAGCAAAAGATAGACATATCTTTTCGTTTTGCCTGAATTCACCTTTATTCATTGAAGGAGCCAGTACATCTCTCAGATGCTTTGCTAAAGCAAGAGCTGTCTGTGGTAGGGCAAACTAGGAACAGGCACAGAAAGGATAAAGGTGATTTTTTTGTCAATAAATTCATAAGTTTGGGGTAGATATCCTTTGACAGGAGTGCAAATTAAAAACAAATGCAGTATTTATAGCAAGAAGTGCTATCCGGCTTTCTGCACGCAGCCTTGGTGAGGCATTACATTAGAAGAATTGCAAAACCACAGGCAATTGGGATTAGAATTGGGATTAGACATGTTGCAGCAAGAGAATCTTAATAATGCATGACAACTGGAAAACAGTGTTTCTTTCTGCAGTGGGCTTAAACAGGGGAAAGTTATGGCTAGATTTAGAGTTGACTCCCAGTAATGGAGAAATTTTTCATTCATTAAGAAAAAATACTTGGAAAAGAGTTTATATATATATATATATACATATATATACATATATATATATATATATATATATA
>VYXF01004170.1:102102-112943 GCA_013397295.1 Polioptila caerulea
GGACATGTTGGGACCTTCCTTTTTGCAGCTGGCAGAGAGGATTTGTTTGTTTTGTGGAATTCCTGGAATTTTGTTTACATCCTAGAAGTGTTTATGTACAGGGCATATCCAAAGGCTGTGTTCTCCTTTGACAGAGAATATTCTCGAAGTTTCTCTGGTGTCCTGCAATTGTCAGTTACAGCCTCCTGCCTTGTTTTTCTTCACTTTCTTCCAAAGTACACATGCTGTTTGTCAAGTTAGAACAATTCACATTAAAAAAAATCAATTTGGAAAAAATATATTTTAAAATGTCCACACTAATTTAAAATGTTATTGAGGTTTTTTTTAGAAAAGTGTGTATTTATTTTTATGTATTTTGACCCTTTTGAACCATTTGTAATAGCGTGAATAATAAGACAGTGTGACTGGGTGATATTCAGAGATAGTTGATGAGAAGATATTATCTGAATATTATACAAATGGAGAAATGGGGAGTGGGGATAGCATATTAAGATATTAAGGTGAAAATATCAAAGTGATAAAATGGCTGGTAAAGAAAACAGAATTTCAGAGAGCTTAAATGCTACAAGTGAGATCAAACTGAGCACTAGTTATAAAATTAGGTATAAGATGGGATGGAAATATACTGAAGTTGCATGTATCAAAGGCCCCATCTCAGTATTTAACTTAGGCAGGGGATTTTCTCTGATTTTTTTTTTGGTCCTTGTCTGCCAAAGCTCTATTGAATTATTGTTTATTACTACATAGGGTCAGCAAAAACCATAACTGGGGTAGTTTTTTTTAATTGCATAAACAAATAAGTATCCTAAATGTAGTAATAAACTACATGTGTAGGTTCAAAAGTCTCTTACTTTGTTTTTACTCATTGATGTTACAGATGGGGCAAGAGATTATAGTCTTTTGACACTGGAAGTTATTGCTTTTCTTGCTATGAAATGTGGCCACCCCTTACCACTCAGTGTGTAGATAAGTTTAGAATTACTTCTTGATTTCTAAGTAACTGGAAAACTAATTACTAGATTAGTTATTAAGATTTATATTATAGACTCTAGAGCTGGAATCTAGTGTTAGGACCACTGTGTTGCTGCAGCCTCTGGGGATTTTTTGAACAGAGAGCTTAAAATACAGTTTCTCTTTTGACATTAATGCTGGGTTACAGGACATTACTGCCAGAGCATACAAGACAGAATGACATTTTCAAACAGTAATGAAAGGATTTCAATAATTTCTATGAATCTTCTGTTGTTTTTACCATAAGCCTCAGGAAAACAGATATAAATTATTTGTCTAGAGATTAATAAGGCTATCCTTGCATTAAAATGAACCCTTTATACATTAAGAAAGTTTTATTTGTTCATTTGTAGAGATCCACTGTAAGGAAATAATGGCATTTATGCTAAAAATCTTCATCTCTTTATGTGCTTGACCATATAATACTCACACTAAAATAGTGGATAGCATTGAGAACTTGATCTTGATCAAGGAGAAATTGTACAAACAAATGTAAGAGGTATTATTCCATAACATCCTTCTGTTTTGTTGTGGGTTTTTTTAATGACAATCTACATTTGTTACAGTCCTGTCAGCTACCGTTCAAGCTGCTCCTTTTGACCCTGTACAGTAATCTGTGTGGAGAACACTGCAGATAATTGTCAGGCTACATGACTTTTGGATCCGATGCCACAAAAGGCAGGATGTCTTATAGAACTGTTCAGTGTGACCTGTTTATTTGGGACAGGATATGAATATCCACAGATGATACTTTCATCATTAAATGTGATATCAGTGATACTGCTGTAAATTTTGCCTTTCCAGAAGTCTGTAAGGCTGCAGTCTTTTGTTCATATACATCAACCTTTCCTTTTTTTTGTTGTTTTTCTTGAACTGGGATTGTCATTTTCTCTGAGTTTCTATAAATGAGAAGATGCTTTTTAGTTTCTTAGTAATACCACCTCTCTTTGTTAGCAACATGTCTGAGCCTTATTCTCATGGTAGGACTTACTGCAAGGAACAGGGGTAATTATGGCTGCAGAACCACGTTGTGGTGTGGTTTTGCAAAAGAAATCTTTCTTTGCCCATATGTACTGGTCTTTAGAGTGTCTAAATTGCTGTGGCAGGGATCCAAGACTGAAGATGCAACCCTACAAGTGTGATTTTGGAGAACCAACACTGTCTCTGAGCCACGGTTATGATGCCTATAGGAAATAACTAGTGGGTTGCTTTTCCTTTCCCCAAAGTATTCCCGTAGGATTAGGATTGTGCTCCTGGTGACAAATTGCATTTAAGAATAATTTGGTGTTATAGTCTATATTCTGAGCACACATCTGAACAGAAATTAAATTTTTAATAATTATCTTTTCCTTCGGTTTTCTAAGAGACAAAAGGACCTATTCAGGGTAATTTAGTAGGTCTTATGAGTCCTTCCAGGATGAACTTTTTGGCTGACTGGATGCTACTGATAGCTTCTCAGAACAATTTTACCATAAATATTGCAGTCAAAAGGCACACTCTGTGTATGGAGTGTGGACATCACAGGTATATATTATAGGTCCTGAAAATGGGGTAACAAGAGGATTTCCTCTTTTCTCTACAGTTTTACTGTGGCACCGATAATCTGATTTTTGTCATATGTTGAGGAAGACATACCAAGAAGACATTTCTGAGTGCTTGTACTTCTGAGGAGAATGTAATTACTGAGGAAATTAACTTCCCAGCCAAAGATTGTGGTGTCATGGTAATTTAGAGTGGTAGGAAGGATGTTTTCTGAGTAATCACTAATCTTGTTTTTCCCTTTGTTTTTGGTTATCAGATAATATTATTCATTAAAACTGATAACAATTGCTTCTCTTTAAATTTCCTACCCACTCTCACTTTAGCTAAGTTAAGGTTTTCTTGGAATAATATATTACAGTCGATGTTCAATTGACTTTCTTTGTAAAAGGGATAAATCTTTTGTCCAGGTATATTCTTAGCAGTTCCAGAAACTGCAAATAATACACATTGCTGGTTTCTTGCTAAAATTTTGCATGCCAACTCTAGTTTTCAGGCACAACCTTTCTGAGGCTGATGAGAAGCAGGTTACTGAATTTCTTTTGTAAGAGAAAGCAGTCTTTGCCTTTGGAGTCAGGACAAGGTTAGCAGAGAGCAAAGCTATAGACTCACTGTTATCAAATCCTCTTCTCATTTTTTACTGATTTTCCCACTGTGGTTTGCAGCAAGAGAACATGCTGACTTCCAGGGCAATTATTTTCATTCTATTTAAGTTCAGTGTTATAACTACTGGTTATAACAGAACCAGTTATAACAGAAATATTTTGGTCATCCTCCAGACAAAAGACTGAATTAACCCATAGAGCCATACCCTTCTGTGTGAGTTAATCCACAGTGAACAGAGGAAATTTTGTGAGTTTAGATCCACATTGCTTTTTTGTAATACCTTCCCATGGCGATGGCATGAGGGAAGGTGTTTGTCAAGACCCTCTCTCCTTTTGGAACATGAAAGAGTGAAGTGTGTAGTGGAGGAAAGCTTTCATTCTATTTACAGACTGTTCCTTAAATTAAACTACTGAAAATACAGGAACATTATGCTTACTAAGGAGATGACTCATTTAAGTGGCATCACTTATTATAGCTATTATGTGAGCAAATGGAAGCAAAAAAGCAGAAATAAAAATAAGTTGCATTTTCCTCATCATGAGCATATGAAATGTGTGCTGGTCTATGAAAAAAAAAAAAATGCCCTGGCTTCCCAAAGCAATGTGTTTTAAAACAATCATATAAGAAGAAGGGTTATGAAACTATACCACGCACTGTTCGGCCAACCAAGCTTTTACCTGGTTTGCTGGAAGAACAGTTAATCAAGAACAAAGACTCTGTCAGCTGCAAGAAATGGCATAAATACCATTTTGCAAAAGTGAGAGATAGGCTCAGTGCGTATCACGCAAACAGTCAAACATTGAAACAGCTTTACATGAGTACATGTGAATAAGATGAAAATAGCATTTTACATTATAAGTTCATTTTTACTGAAGTATTAAAGTGTCACATGACCTTGTATCTAGACCTTAGGGGACAGCAGCAGAGCCTTAGGATAACAATCAGGCTGAGAAATATGGCTATTTCATGGAGAAGAAAAAGTGCTAAAATTGATCCAGTCCTTGACTAGTGGCAACAAATATTGTACATGAGTATCATTTGCAGAAGTTTTTATTTCAATAGTCTCTACTCGTCTGTGTTATGAAAATGAAGACCGGAAGTCAGGCTGAAATGCCATTTGTCTGTCTCTGAATAGTAACTGTTTGGCTGGTAGAAAATTCACCATAGGGCACAATATTTAGGGCTTTGTACAGCCTCAGCATCTAGGAGTCTTTGTCAGTTTGCAGTCTGTATAGGTCTGGGAAGGGAAGATACATGTGACTGGAAGTTAGGTGTGTGTAGGAAATAGCAAACATAAGCAGTGTTTGCATAATGCACAAGGTCGTGGTTGCAGGTTGGAGCATGCACACTGATTAACAGGTTCTGTTGTGTTCACAAGTGGTACTGAGAAACAGCCAGCGTTGCCAGATGTTTTTTTCCTCAACTAAAGTGACACAGAACTGTTTTATAAAAAAATTTCCATCAAAATTTAATTATTCTAGTATGTATGTCTAAACTTAGTAGAAAAAAACCTTCTGTAAAATTTGCTTGTTTTGAATTGGAGTAACTAAGGCAAAAATTGAATAGTGCTGACCCAGAGGGAAGATTGCAACTTCCCTGGTCTGCTTTGAAATTTGGGAAAAACATGGTGTCAAAAAATGTACAAAAGAGCAGTTCTATGCCGACCAAATTCTAAAACCTTATTTATTTCACATTGCCACATATCTCAATGCAGTTTTAAGAATGCTAAACGTTTTCAACAAGCTTATGCACTCTTAAACACTTTAAAAAATGTTCCACTTTCATAAAGTATCCAAGAGACAGTCCTGAAGTGTGAAACTGTTTGTTTATCTTTATATATCTGCCTTTACACATTGGAGATGTAAAGCTTCCTTGCTTTGCTTTGTTGCAGGATTGTCTGCTGAAGTTAAGTGATAAATCTGCTAAATCCTTTAAATCCTGAAGCCAGCAAGGGCAATATTCATGTTGCTTGGAGGCAGTAAATGATGTTAGCTGTAAATCCAACTAAATTTTTAGTATCATAGACCTGAGACATCTTTCAAAAATACTTTTAAATAGTGGAATTTATGTAAACATCTGACAATAGTTTTGAGTAGTTGAACTGGACAAGGTAAATCTCTTCAAAGGAGGGCATTACTGCTGAAAAGTAAAAATCAGCACTCTCATAACATTTAAGATTTCATTGAATTCTTTAAAATTAATAGAAATAATACAAATAATAAGAATCAAACTTTCTCTGGTATCTGTGTCTTGAGACAAGGTTCAAGATATCAGTTGGAGCCTATATTTGATGAGGCACTAAAGAGCTGTGGTTATAACACGAGTGCTTCAGGTTGTTAGATAATAGGAATTCAATCTTCCTAAGAAGTTGCTATAATAATGGCATAAGGAAAAAACCCTGTTATTTCTTTGCAAGTTTGCTGACAAGATTTCCCAGAAAAAGACAGAAAAGCATTTTCCCCTTTGCTTTTTTGTTGTTTTCTCCTATTCCAGTTGAGGATACAACTATCATCTTCACCATCCTTGTGTTTTCTCACATTTTATTTCACTATGTTCTACATTGTTTTTATCACCTAAACTTTAATTATGACAAAATTATCTGGATTCTCCTCTACCATACTTTTTCACAGAAAATCATTAATTAAAAAAAGTGAGAAGGATAACAACACGAACTTCTCAGCTGCTAAGAGTCAGATAATGCTTCCTGTCATGCTAAGGTGTTATTAATAGCGTGCTTTTTTTCTAGTTAATACAATCAGTAAAAACTGTACAGCTCTTGTGTGACAGTCAGGTGAAAGGTAAAGATCTGTAGACTAGTGTAGCTGGTTTGTTACAGTTTCTGGGAATTGAATTAACAATTTTTAAACCATTTTGTATTTTCTGTCAAACAGTTAATGGCCTGAAGATTTGGTGATGGGCCTAAAATGGAGTGTTATTAATATTATTCAATATCTGCTAATGTTTTATTAACCTACTTTACTGTACATATTCTCCAGTTGGAAGATTGCATCTAAGAAAAACGGATCAGTGCTCTCACATCAATAGGAAATCAGAAAGCTTTGCTGTTGTCAGGGGAGCTGCTAAGCAAAATAAGGACAAGAAATTTTGCTTATGTTAGGCTTTTCCAGGAAAAAGGCACAGAGGCATTTTCCTTCCCATCTGGGTGGTTAATATATCAGGTTGTAGACCCTGTTGATGATTCATTCTTTTTTGTTTCTGGACCTCTTTCGTGATATATCTGCTTGAATAACCTCCACCACTTGAAGCCAAAAGCCATCCGTTTCTCACAGCAACAACCTTAGGGCTTTTTTTATTTCCTTTTCAGTCATGGCAAATGATTGACTCTCTCATTGCTTTTCTTGGTGATGTGGCCACTTTATGGAATAAATTAATTTTCTTATCCCTAATTTATTCACTTGCCATGCAAATTTCCAGAGTATTGAAAGCATAGGCTTTTCACTGCTTTCTCCTTTCCAAACCTCAGTTTTGCTACTACTTCAGCCTTTCCCAAAACCAGAAAGTTACAAGCTTCTCAAGGGATTTGTTTTCTGTGCTTGTTCAGATGACATCAATTCATTATACTGAATTATGAGGATATTATGAAATTTGAGTTTAACAAATGTTGTTAAAACATATTTTAAATATTGATTTTTCCATTGAAATTTGTGCCAGGGGTTCATTAAGTAAAACATTACAGGTGGATGGTTAAGTAGAAAGTGTGAGAAGATTCTCGTTTTGTTATTTTTACCTTAGTCTGATTATTCATGTAAGAGAAAATGAGGGAGGGTAGATTTAGGCCTGGCATCCCTTGGTGTGATACCACCTGACCTGACAATAAAATGGTGACTGTAGACTATGTGGCAGAAAATAATAGAACCAAACAAATCAGTAGATTTGCTATAGTGAACCCTGAAGACTCAATCTATCTCTAGATGTCTGGTCAAGCTCTTCCTAGAGTGGGAAGAACCAGAACATGAGGTCCAGACCATCAAAAAAATGAACTTAGGTAATTCAAAACTGTCATTCAAATGAAGGTAATTGAAATTCTAGCTATGATTTTCTAGAAAATGTGAATATTAAAATGCCTTTATCTATGAAGCTGGACACATGCAATAACATACATAATACCACACTGAAACATAAGAAAACTATTTTCATACCTAGAGTATAATTTTTCAATCTTTTTTTTTTCTTCTCAATCCAAAAGTAGCCTAAAAAAACCCCTGGATTTGACCATCTCTATGTTTTGAAGTACTAGTGTTCCTCATCAGCAATTAATATATATTGTTACTAATACATAATCCACATGTCAAGAATAGTCCAAATAAAAGCACTACTCTGACCACCTTTATTGTATAGTATTTCCTGGGATAGAATCTGCTAAGGGCAGAGCAATAAACTGTACAATAGGAAACCTCATAATCATTAATCTTTGTCTAGAATGCAAGAATATGATCATCTCTTTCTTATTCATAATGCACAACAGAAGAATGCTGGTGCAAATGGAATATCCTTTTAATCTAGTAAAATTATGGTTTTGCAATGAGTGGAAAAAGCATAAAATTGTAATTCAGTTTTTCCAGTAGATCCAAGTTGAAATATAAATGGTTCAGATTAGGCCTTCTCAGAGTTTCAGTTTTTCTCAACCATTTAGGAATGATTGTCCTTAACCTCAGGAGGTTTGAACTGTGTCTCAGCCTAGGTTGCAACCTCTATTAGTCTGTCATTCATACAAATGATAGCAATGTATTGCTGTGACAAGTTTTCCTCAATATGGTTGACAATCTCTGACAATAAGTATTCTGGGCTGAGCTAAATTGTAGGCAGAATTTAGTTTGCAGTAAAAAGTTATGTCCTTCCCACTATAAACAAAATTAAGAATTTTGCAATTTCATTATCACCTCAAACAAAAATAACACTACACAGTTAAGAAAATAATCAGGATTTATAGTAGAGTTACATTGCTATGATTTCTCTATATTATTATAATATTTTATTGCTTTCTTCTTTCTTTTTAGCTGTTCACCATGTTATGGTACCATTTTAAATAGTAACAGGGAAACATACCATGAATGGCCTCAAGTTTTAACAAAATAGGGAGATCCATAAGGGTATAATTCAACAAAATGCACATGGAAAAATTACTAATAACTCCCTGCTGTTCTTTTTTTCCTAGTTTTGTCTTGGAAGCACGGTTCTCTGAATCCACTCCAGATATCCTTTTTTCCTGTGTGGGAAGGAGTCCTGTGGCCTGTTCCAAGGGCAGTGATTTGAGTTTTTCCCAGCTGACCAGAAGGCTTTGAGGCAGTATTAGAACTGCAATGGTTGACTCACAGAATTCAGACATATATATGGTCTCTCATTCCAATTTCCATAAGAATATCATTCTCAGAGCTGGTTGTTGATAAACATGTACACCAAAAGAATTGGGTGAAATCCAATTTCGAATAGGATAGCAGCACTTTGTGATTCCAGAAATTCAAAAGTTTGCATAAACATTTCAAAGTTTTTGCTGGTTGGCAGACAGAGTAATCAGCAAAGACTGATCTTATCTTGTCAGAATAAAGAAAGAAAAATTGTGCTGAACTGTTAGCTGTGAGCGTGCTCAAGTGATAGAAAAGAGACAGTTGGGGTTTGTCATTTGGTTTTCAGACTGGCCTTTAATTTAAAATTATCAGCAACATATGTTATAGAATAAAAATATGCTTTTGAGCATTTTGTTTAGGATACAAGCTTGGAATTTTTTGTTTAGTTTATTTTAGCTCTTACAGCCTGAAAATGATCAGTAAACACATGTACTTCTTTCATCTTTCAGAAAAACTAAGTTGCTTCAAATTTACTCAGAAATTTTGCTTGTTGGTCCCAAAGAGCTAATTTTCTTTGTCAGGAATAAGACCATTTAATACATACTTTATAAAATATCTGGAAAGAGGACAAGAGAAATTGAAAGCTGGAAAATATATATGCATAGACAATATAGTATAAAAAAGCTTTTTCAAGGAATTGCGTTCTGCTCATTTAGTAGATTACTTTCTGAAAAACTTTATGAGTTTTTCTGTATAGACTGCTGTGCACAAAACTAAAAGACTTTATTTATTACTGAGCTAAGACTAGAAGCTAAGACACTCCAAAGAACATATATAATTTTTAATAGAAATTTAGAACATTTAAATTCAGCTGGTGAATGTTATAATGCATTGAATATTTCCGGAAACAGGCCCTAGTATCTTGATATGCAAGGCTAGACACTGCATGTGTCACTTAGGGAGCTAACTAATATGTTAGAGAAGGCATGCTCAGAGGAAGTGGTTTGCACAAAGAAAAAGCAGTCATCCCGTTCAGAACACAAACCTGGGCTCTGAACACTTGACACGGTGGCTGGTCTCAGGCACTGTAGCTTGGTCAAGGTCTGAGCTGTAAATTTACTCTACAGAACAACACATTCATCGTCAGGCTCCCAGTTTCTCACTTACAGTTTCCCTGCCTCAAAATGCTTGAAAACTCTCTGTGTGCTGTCAAAATCCAACAAAGCATAGTTATGATTATGAAGAATAAAGGTGTGTGAGAAACTGTCACAAACACTACTGAAATGGTGACATTTAGTGCTTTGAGTTTTTGACTGATTCACTTTGGTGTATGCAGGGAGAAAATTCTAATAACTTGTTCTAATCAGGAAATCTATCCCGCACATAATAAAAGGAATTTAACTGTCAGATAAATGGAAAATTAGCTAGAACTTAAGGAGTGCGCACAGCCATGTCATGTGTGATAGTCAAACTAAGTGATGTGGAAGACTTTTTAATTTTTTACTTGTTTTTAAAGAGTTATTTCCCCCGGGAACTTACTTCTTTGACAATTGAGGTATTGAGCATTAGTAAGTAAAGGAAATGGTTGAAATTTCAGTCTCAAAAGAACAGCAATAAATTCACTTCCTTTTGTTATCTCCTTGCAATTCTCTTCTACTTCTGAAATTTCTGCATGTTTAATGTGAAATTTAGTACAGTTTATTGGGTGGTATTTCCAAGGGAGCAAATCTGTCTGGCTGTCATTTTGGGTGTGCACTGGCTTCTCTTTCTTTCTTGTGCTGACAGGCTGGCTTCCTTCTTCCTTCTGCTCTGAATGTGCACAAGACTTGGGTTGCCTGGCTGGTTATCTCACTGGACCAAGGAAAACAAGATTCCACTCCTCTGGCAGATGAGGACACAGTCATAGTTAAGTCCCCAACATAAGGAGCATAACATAAATAGACTTTGAAAATGGGAAGAAGGCCTGTTTTTCCAAAGCTGGTAGATCTTACACCACTGTTAGAACTCCCTGAAATCAGATTTTCCGTGGGGACTCTCTACCACAGGATGTTCTTACATGTAGAGTAACATCTCCCTCCATATTTCCATGAGCTCTAGGAACTGTCTGTTACAGGACAGTCCTCTATGGACAGCTGGATATCTCACAAACTATTTTTTGATAAATACGCCTGTTAGCCAAGTTTCAAAAGCAGGTATTTTCTCTGAACTGGGAGCCTAGGTACATGTTTAATTTATCCAGGATGTTTTTGCTGTCATACCATGAGTAGAGACTGTGGATTCCATGTGAATATATCCAGAAATTTGTCTTTGAATGGACTAACTGTTATTTTTCTTGTGAAAGAAGTAATAGTCCTTTTTTCTTTCCCCCCCCCCTCAATT
>VYXF01004170.1:123932-136896 GCA_013397295.1 Polioptila caerulea
ATGCAGAGAGGAAATGTCCACTAGAACTTAACTGTTAATGGAAACATTTTTTTTTTCCATGACAATCTCTTAGGCTTAACACTTATGCTACTCTTTATTAGTATGAGCAGCCTACACCAGTGTTATGATAGGTTATCATCACAATAATTTCTAGATAACAAAGTGGTTACTCCAGTGGTGTTACTTACCCTATTCTTACAAAACATGTCACATAAACAGAAGTGATTACTGTGTATGGTTAGGGCCCTCTTTTCCAGCCTCTCCTAATACACATCTCCTGCAGAAGACACCTTTCCAAGGATTCAGATCTCAATCCAGAAAATCACCTATGCACCTATTTAAATTTAAGCATGTGAATAAACCCATTCATTTCAATGGGAATACTTGCTGCTTAAACTTAAGCATATGTTTGGGTTAAGGCTGGGGAGGGCCTATGGTGTAGTGCAGAGAAACTTACCACCTACTGTTTCATCAACATCATGTCCTGCAGCACCTGGGTTTTCTTTGGAAATTGTCCATCTTGTTAAAAAACAGACTCACACTTGATTAGCTTATAAAATCTTGAATAGCTTGCAGTATGAAGTAGCTCAGCTGTATGTGCAAAGGCAAGACAAGTTTTGTGCCAGGAAATAGACTCACTCATTTTTCAAAATTAGTTTATTTTTTCCCAATGGTTTTTTATTCATATCAAGATAAATTATTAGAAGGAAATCACAGTTTATTCACCTCATGAAATATTTACAGTCTTGTAGCTATTTTCAGCATATCGATTTGGGCCTCAATTCAGTCCTTGATTTCAAAGGAAATGAGATCAAACTTATAGAAACATAAAACTAAGCTTTCAGCAATGCAGTTCTGTTAAAATGTTAGCCAAAAATGAATATTTTTGTTTTATTTATAGAAAAGCAGTATTTTTTTTTCATAGTCATGTACATTTAGGTTTAACTCCACTAAATCACAGCTCAAAGTTCCCAGGGAGTCTGGGCCAGGCTCTCGTGTCTGGCCTCACCCGTGGTTACTCACGCCTCATTCCAGAGCAGCTCATTGTGTCGTGTGTGGCAGACAATGTCAAAAGATCTCTTTGGTTTCTATCAATAACTCATTGAGGTGCAGGTGCAACACAGGACAGAAAAAAACCCCCACTAAGGTAATCCAAAATAACATCAAATATTTGTGGAAAAGTTACCTTTGTTGTCGCTTTATTATTGCGTTACACAGAGAATCAGTTAACAACTCCATTTAATCATTGATGAAATTTTCTACTGCATTTGCTCTGGGGCATGCTTTAAATTGTTCATAACTTCATTATTTTACAATCAGCTCTAATACAACTTAGCAAAAATATGTACTATTCAATGGGGACTAGTTATATCCTGAGTTTCTTGTACCAAAGTTTTATAGTTTCAAAGTTATGCTAAGGAGAAAAAAATCAAGTTGAAACAACTTTTTTCTTTCTTTATTAAAATGTGTCATGTTTTCACAAAGGCAAAAAATCAGAAACAGCTGAAAGCATTTTACCCAAAATGTAGAAGGGAGAAAATTTACCTTTAAACAGAGACCAGTTAGGTATAATCATGAGGCAGAAAGGTGAGAATTTGGAATATGAGCATTTGCAAGCAGGTACCTCCAAAACCAAAAGTTTTCAATATTTACTCTACCTTCATGTCTCTTTCCTAATCTCTCTTCTGCCTCACTGCCTTTCTAGTCTCTTTCTCTCCCTTTATTTCACTTCTAAGATAGTTACCAATTTGTCTCTTTTCAAAGTTAGTAACCTTCTTTCATCCCTCCTCCCATTGCCTAGTATCTGTTGGTTCTGGAGCTATCAGTTGATACATGGGAAGCAATAAACTCTTTTGTAATTTAATGGCTTGAAAGATGCAATTGTAGGTGTTTAGTGTTCTTAAAGAAAAAGTTTTGATTTCACTGAACTAGAAGCACTAGAGTTGCCTGAATGGGCCTAATGCCAACAAACTAAGTTTTCTAATATGTACCTTGTCTCATCTTTTTAACTGTTTGTGAGGACAGCTAAGAAAGAGGAGAAAAGAATACAGAAGACAGGTGGGCAGCAAATCCAATGGCACTTAGAATGTCCTAAAAAAAATGTGATTTATGGGCATAAGGATGTTATTGCCATGAATGACACACTTTCAGAAATGCTTATCTGTAATTAATTTGTCCCTTATATGTTTTTAATTTAGAATGCAACTCTGTTTGCTACTTTATTTCTCTTGTAATTCTCTCAAGTGAACTAACCAGATGAATCCTTGGCAATGAACTGAGACATGAATGATCCTACATGCTGGTTTTGGCTGGGGTAGGGGTAGTTTTATTCACAGTGGCTGGTATGGGGCTGTGTTTGGTTTTGTGCTGAACACAGGATTGATAACACAGAGATGTTTTTGTTCTTGCTGAGCTGGGCTTACACAGAGCCAAGGCCTTTGCTGCTGTTTGTACTTCCATGCTGGTGAGGGAGCTGGGAGGAGACACAGCTGGGACAGGTGACCCAATTGACCAAAGGGATAGTCCAGACCATCATGCCCGGTACATAGAGTGGAGAGAAGAAAGAGAAACTTGAGGATGTTTGGAGTGATGGTGTTTGTCTTCCAAAGTCACTGTCTAGTCTGATCTCTGCTCTCCTGTAAATAGTTGAACACCTTCCTGCCCATGGGAGGCACTGCACTAATTAATAATAACTTGTCTTGCTCTGCTTGTGTGTGCATCTTTTGCTTTCCCTATTAGCCTGTCTTTTTCTCAAGCCAGGAGATGAAGCTTTTACCCATCCAGTCCTCTCCCCAGTCCTGCTTATGGGCTATGACTGAGTGGATGCCTGGATCTTGGGTGCTGGCTGGGGTGAATCCATACATCTCAATAGCCACAGGCCATCCTCATCCTTTTTCTCTTTAGTCAGACATGAGGTATTTCTGAAGAAATCTTCACAGTGTACTGGTCACATGTGTGAATAAAAATGTTGCTTGAGCTTCATGACTACACTATAGGGGCAGGTTATTTTTTTTCCTGCAGATAACACATGAACATTAAACTGCCCACTTTGGTGGACTCAATTAGGTTTCTCCCAAGGTAATCAGTGAGATCTGTGACTGGGCCTTAAGAATGTTTCAGTGCTTGGAAGCTGATCAGAACCAGATGTCATTAGGAGCTTTGAATATGACTCTGTCATTTTGCTGCACATAAAGTTTAGCTCTTTGTGCTTCCTTATGCACAATGTTGATTTAAATCCAAAACCTTCAGTTCAGTTCATTTGGCTGAACCCACCAAACTGCTGACAGACACAAGTGTGAAGTGTGTACTCTTGCAAAAAACTCCTCCAAATACATGTATCTCTCCTCAGCAACAACCTCTGCTAAACTGAGTACATGACACTTTATTTCATAACAAATTTGTTCCTCTCTGGTGAAGGCCTTATTCCTGCCCTTTCTGTGAACAGAGGGATGATATGATAAGTGAAAAAACTTATGTGTCTGCAACTGAATCTGAGCAGGAAGTTATCAATCCACTAACATACATTGAGACCTAATGTGTGACACTCCATTCACCTTAATTAGGTCTTATTAGAACTTGCTTTGATTCTTACAATGGTGATTCAAAAGCTGTTATCTCACAGATTAATGAGAATCAAAAATCAACAGTGTTACTAATGAGAAAATACTGAAAATAATCATCAATTCCAAAAGATAATTTTTTAAATATTAGATTATGTAAAATAAGATACTAAAAAGAAGCAGCCAAAGTGAAATGTTATGAAGTGGCAGGCTATTTCCAAGTCCAAAACAGGTTGTCAGTTGCATTTTTGAGGGAGAAAATTCAGCAATCTATTTCTAAGATAAATTATTTTGATCCCTTCAAAAGGTTTCTTTACAATAAAAATTTGGAAAAGGCAGAAGTAGAATGTTTTCTATTAAGAAATCAGTTAAGGTTGAATAATGAAACAACTTTGTCATAATGGATGGGGGAACCGTAAGCTAAAAAATTGACTTGGTTCTGCAAGCCTTGAAAAGAGAAGCTGGCAAAACTGAAGCCTCTAAAGCAATAAAATATTAAGTTTACTAGCCATAACACCCAAATTTAAGAACGATCTCTCTTTATCACTTTCTTCAGTCTTTCTAAGCTTTACAGTCCCTACTTTTAGGAAAAAAAGCTTCAGGCCGATGAAGTTGGCTCCTGTTGTCTTGCCCTTGACAATCTAATTTCCTATAAAGTAGTCAACTGGCAAGGAACATCCTAAAAAGGTAGTTCTTCTGACTGGTGCCTTAAAGTAGTTCTTCTTAAAGTGCTTGCTTCAACTGACATCATTGCAGTACTAGAAAGAGGACACATCAGAAAAAATAAAACATAAGTTGATTTGATAATTCTCACTCTCTCTCCTGATATACTCAGTATATAATTTTTATCCTTTTTTCTTGCCCTGACTGAACATATGGTTGTTCCCAATCAGGTGGGCTAGGCATTACTGGCAGAAAAAATGGCTCTTCTGAACTTAGAACTAATCATCTTCTGTGTATTCTGATTCATTTTCTCATGAGCTGAAGTTATAAGACAGCCTTTTCCATTAATTCCATGACACATAGGCCTACCATGTCCTCTTTTATGCCTTTTCTTTCTGAGATAAATGGTCTTTACAAATAACGGCTCAGTGAAATTTTTCTATGTCATAACCATTTTCATTGACATTTTCTAGACTTTTTCATGTTTCTCTTGTTAGCCAATATGATATTGCCTGAGATAGGCTGGCCACAACAGTTCACTGTATTTGAAATATTCTGTGCACTGAAATTGAATAAGACTGCATCTTGCTTTCTGCTGTTTTTTCTCCTCATTGCTTCAGATTTCTTTAATTTAATGTTATGCATGGTGGCATGAACATTTTTCCTGAATTAACAGTTCGTGGTCTGTGATGTGATGGACAATTTCTTTCTGTTACAATACATGACATTATCTTTCATTCAGTTGCACTTCCCTATTGATCTTGAGCAGATCTTTGAAATTTACGTGGCACTAAGCTCACCTAAGATAACTAATTTTAACTCACTTAAAAAAGTATTCACCCAACAGCAGGTGAACAATTACCTCAGAAGAGTTATATGCAGCTGTCATGAATAAACCTACCCACTATGATCTTGTCTGAACAAATTCCCTTTTAATTCAACCCCACAATATTCTGTGCCAGAAAATTTCCCCCTCTAACCATGCATTGTGTGAAAAGTTCATGCTAAACATGTTGTTACATAAAGTCATCGTGCACCCCAATCCCTGTATTGCAAGAGAGTGAATAAGCATTCTCTGCTTATTTCCTTGATGGCTTCACAGGCCTTCCTTTTCCTTTTCCTTTTCCTTTCTTTTTTTTTCCCTTTTTTCCATTTTCTTTTTCCAGGTAAATGCAAACACTATTCCAGATTTGAGAAAGGAATGTAAATCTATTCTGGTGAAAATTTATGTCCAAAGTACAGATAAGAGCATGTTTTTAGGTGAAAGACATAGACATATTCAGAACACCAATACAGGTCTTGGCTGTCCAGTTACTCACTCTAACAGTCAACTAGATTTTGATGGTTCCAGACCACTGAGAGGTCTGGAAAACTCCTGTTGGCCTTACAGCTCCTTTACATGATTGATGCAGGGAGAATAAAGTGACTGGAACAGAGTGGCTGGAGCAGGAATTCACACAGAATGAAATCAGCTTTCTACAATTTCTTCTGAGAAAGTGCACTTTTAAAGAACCAGGGACAGCCTTCCCTTCTTAATACCTAACACTCTAAAAGTATTTCTTGACCCTCTAAGAAAGAAACATTGGAATGCAGGTTTTCCTTCTTCTCTTTTTTCTTTTTTCCCCTCTCTCTCTTTCTCTGTCTTTTTGCTTTTATATTTTTTTGACTGTCTGATATTTTTGTCACACTTTAGCCAGATCTAATTAGCATATTTTTGCAAACTGGTGAAGCAGGCAACATTTTCAACTTCCCTTTGAACATTTTGTGAGGCAAAACACAGAAGTAACACTTCGATGTAGAGGGTTCTGCTGTTGGCCTTGTTCCAAGCGTCTTTTGAAACTAACTGCAAGAAATCTAACAGAATTAAGCAAGTTGGACCTTACACACCCATATGGAACTAGAAAATCTAATGACAACACAGAAAACTGTCAGCTGGTTCTTGAACTGTCAAACAAGAAAGCAAATCATTACCAGAAAGCTGGTTTATTGAACCTAGCTGACATGAACAACAACAAACCAAAATTAGTAAAAGCATGTGCCTAGGGCAATCTACTGCTGTTTATTTATTTTATGTTTCCTAAAGCTGCTTATTCCTTAGGTTTCTTTGTTTGATATTGTAATATAGCAGTCTTGCTATGATAAAATGCTGTTTTCTGAGGAGACAATTAATGACAACCAAATACATTTTATTTATAGATCAAATAAAACATATACTTATCCTGTGATAAATTTAACATTTTTAAAAATCCAGATACATAGGTTTCTTCTTATGGCCTCTTATTTCCTGTAGTACCAGGGAAAAAAAAAAGACAATGGAATTTTCAGAGTACTCACTTGCTTTGTTGATAAGGCTGAGAAGGCATGAAGATTTCCTTCCCTGGCACCTTCTGCCAGCCCTGAACAGGGCAGACCTTCTTGCTTTGAAAGTATGTTTTCCCACTTTATGCCCAAGTATAATGGATCAGAGGATGAATCCATCTCCTGCTCTGTGCAGTTCAAGCTGGAAATCATTTATAGTAATCTGCTTCTGTTCAGAAGTTCAGATGAGCTAACACATTCTTTATAATTTTCTTTGGTCTTTATTTTCCTCTGAAGCATTCATATCTCATTCCTTATTTATCCAATAAATAGAATCTGGAGGAAGGCTTAAGCATGGAGCCACAGACATCACATTCAGCTTCCACGTGACACTGGCACACGTAGTCCTGGAGGCAACTCTGACGCTTCCCAGCACTTAAGTTTTAGGTAGGCTTCCAGGCTGTTCTAGGCTGTCCTTCCCACTTGTTCACGTGCTCAGACCCATCCTTTACTTATCTCAGGCCTTGACCAAGTGAGACATGACCTAAAAAGCTCTAACCAACTCCACAGAAGAGGCAGATGGAGGTGGTTCATCTCCCAGTGGGCCCCTCCCAAGGCACCAGTGCACTGAGTTGGGAATGAGGTACACGGTGTCTGGGCTTTTTGTGCAGCCCAGAAACTAGTAAGATATAAGGGCCAAAATCATAGAACAGTAGAATCACTAAGTTTGGAAAAGGCCTCTAAGACCATCAAGTCCAACTGTCTGCTACCACCACCTAACATGTTTATTACTGAACCATGTTGTCAAGTGCCAGATCCACATGTTTTTTTAAACATTTCCAGGCATGGTGACTTCATAACTTCCCTGAGCATTCTGTTCCAATGTTTTATAACCTTTTCATGAAGAAATTTTCCCTCATATCTAATCTAAACCTCCACTGGTGTACCTTAAGGCCATTTTCCCTTGACCTGTCACTTATTATCTAGCAGAAGAAGCTGACCCCCACCTGGCTACAATCCCTTCAGGAAGCAGTAGAGAGTGATCGTCTCCCATTAGCCTCCTTTTCTTCGGGCTACATAACCCCAGGTTCCTCTAAATTTGGTCTTTGGACTATGAGGGGCACTCCTTTTACTTTCGTGGCTTTACTTTTATTGCACATGGATACAAACTCTAACTGGTAATTTGGCCCACTATATATGACATGTATTCACAACATAAACCAATGATTATATTACCACGCTGTACAGCAAATTGGTTTTTAGGCAATAAAAATGCATTATCAGCTCCAAAGGAGCAATTACACTGCACACTGTGAAAGTATATTAAGAATAATACACAGAACTCCTCTCAGTCTAAATTAGTCTATTGACATGATGGCAGCTCTGAAGATGGAAGAGTGCAGGAGATTCAGGCACTCTGGGCATTAAATTCACATCAGGAGAACTAAATGGACATAAAAACATCAGTGAAGACATTGGAGGCAGAACTGCCTCTGATCTAAAATACTGATGATTTCAGTAAATCTAGGTTAGTTTAAACCAACTGTTCCTTATTGCTTGAGAGATAGAGACTGGTATAAAGGGGGGGGAGAAAGAGAGTGTTTGCTTTATTTATTTAACCAAAGGAAGCTTGCCAGCCTAGCTCAGCTTTGCAGAAGTGCAACACATGTGCCTTTTACAGCAACCCTTCAGAAGTCACTCTGAGCACACAGGGCCCTTGTGGCAGGGCTGGGCCTGCCTCCTGCACGTGTCCTCTGCAGGCAGCGTGGGTGTCAGTGTAAATGAGGTGAGTGTTTGCTAGCAAACCTTGCCTCGCCTGCACAGGCTGGCCCTGCGCCGTTCCGCTGTGCAGACGAAGGCAGCGTGCACGAGCACTCCTGCCATTACTACTCTGCCTTCCCTCTTAGCTGCTGCCTCAAAATGATGAAAAGCTGGAAGGAAGATAACAGGGGAAGATTTAGCATTACAGAACCTGAAGAGAATATTTGTTAATGCTCTAATTCCACTCGTACAGTTTCATTCACAAATCATGTTTTTCTCTTGAAACCTGCAAGTCAATTGCTGGTTTTGTCGGGCTGGTTTTTGAATCTGCCATACTTATTACATTTCTTAAAGTGTAGACACAGAAGACATTAACTATGACATCTGAAATCGTGTTCTTTCACTGCTGCAATGTAGCTTTCATTGGAAGCAATGAATTTGCTTTATTTAGACCTATTCCACATCAATAGGTAGAGAAATACAGATTTGTTTGTTTTGTACAAACAAGAAAGTCTTGTTAGTGATTTACCTCTGATGTTTATGGATTTCTCTTTAGCACACACAGTATATAGCAAACCATTTTAGATAATAAACAATAATTGCATTTTAGGACTTGTAGGTGTCAGTACCATATTACGTTCAGAATCATGACAAATTTCTCCCTTCTACCTTTTTTCTGGAGAAAGAAAAATATAAGTGTTTTTTGACTCCCAGCCTAGCTTTTCTTCTATTTTGTGCCACATTTTTTGTTTAATGTTTGCATTTATGGTGACTTGTACCCCTCCAACTCCTGGCAGAAAACTGGAAACTTTTATCTGGAGCAAATTTACAAGCCACTAGAGCTAAAGGTTAACTAGAAATTAGTTTTATATTTTTTGTAAATTATTTTGTTCTGTATTTGTGTTACTGTATAAAAAATTTACATTTAAGCAGGCTATTTTATGCACAAGAAAATTAAAAATAAGCAGCATTATTCTGCAATAGAATGGTTTGGCCTAGTTTAATTTATTTTTCTCACTTACAGCACTAAAAGAACATCTTACATTCATACTTTATATGCAAGTCACAACAGTTCTGTTCATAATCATGCTGTGTCTCTTTTATATATTCAAGCTATTTGCAAAATTTCCATGATCTGCACAACAAAAACCAGACATTACTAATGCTTTAAAGGCTTAGATTTCCAAATCCTAAAATAATTTAAACTGGTTTTATTACAAAACAAGTGAAGATTTAAACTGGAAATAAAGTGTCCAATCTTGAGATTCTAAGGATCTAAATCATCTGTACAGAAAATAGATCTCATCCATGACTTCTAGATCTTGAACATCATTCTTTTTTCTGTTCAGGCTACTGACACATAAATAATTCTCTGTGCATAATCTGCGTTAAATATGCACAGTCTGTGTTAAGCATAATACAAAGAAGAGTTTCCACCTAAATGCAAACACTGAAAACAGCTATATGAAACATTAATTGATTTGTTTTGAATTTATATCTGACAGTAACAAGTATTGAGCAGCTTTTGCTTTGTTACTGTAGGTGTTGTTAATGCACTTTCCACATCCATTTAAATGCAAATCCTCATGCAAGTAATCATGTGAAGGAGGAAAAAAGGAGTATGTTCAGCTGAAGGCAAAGCTGGAAGGATAATAGGCAAGCATGAGCAGAGTGTCAGTGGAGGGCTTTATAATAAAAAACACTTTTGGAATGCTTATGAAAACACAACTGAATTGAAAATATCTGAATAGAATATCAAAACACAGTAGAATGTATATATGATTTCTATGAAATGAAATTAAACAAATTAAATTTCCATGTATACACGTATATATGTGTATACATATATACAGGATATATATATTTGCAAACGTGTAGTATTTTAGTCATGCATTCACGTCAGCACATTAAACAGAATTTCAATTATTGGCTAAAGGCAAATATTTGTTATTTGAATCTGGAAGTGGAGAAAAAGAATCATTAAACAGACTACTGTATAACCAAATAATGCTTTAGGGTGTCATTTGTGCAGAAAACAGGAAATGAACTGGGACTTAATAAGCATAATTAAACTAGAGAACAGCAATTTTAGACCTATGTACTCCAGGGAAGTATGATCTTGGAAGAAATTGTAGTTTAGACATTTCTCAAGGCCACTTAAGTAGCTAAAGACCACAAAGTCCTGTGCTGTGCTAGAACGTAGAAATAGGGTTCTTGTCCACTGGTACCATTTTAAAATTTCCAGCTTACCCTGCTCAGAGTTGTTTAGCCTGCCTGGCATGAAATACATTATCATGGCTAGGGAGAGCACTACAGCTTTAATGCACTGTGAGCTTCCTGGCGTACCGCTGACTCATTTGACAACAGTATTACAATGATAAAGCCTTGAAATATTGTTCAGCCCATATGCTGAAAGACAGTCATTAGTCTGGAGACAAGCACACCTCAGTACAGAGCAGAAACTTTCTTTTTTGGAGATTAGTTCCTGGAAGCCCCTCTGCCTGAGCTTGTGAATCCAAGAAAGTCGAGTTTTCAGAGCGTTTGTCTAGATTATGCTGCAAAGTCCTTGTGCTGAAAACTGTGAACACCATCAGGCTAAATTTCTTAGGTGTCTATAATTGTTTATATTTGAGTCACTGCGAAGAATGACAGAACTGTGCTTGGAAAGCCATATACAACCAAGTTGGCAGCTGTGGAGGTGGAAGTGGCATACTGTAGTGAAGTCCCTAGCCGGCACTGGGAGGGATGAAAGGAATAGGAAAAGCAGGCAGGAATTCGTTAGGAGCTAGAATGAGAGGAAAACAAAGAATTATTGCCTTGCATTGTGGACAGTGGAAAGGAAAATGGAAAATAAATTTTCTGAGAAAAGGAAGCCAGAATACATTTAATGGGTGGGTCTGTTTGGGTGAAGTGCATTGAGTTGTTGCTTTAGAAGCAGGAGAAAAAGGAACTGTAGACAGCAGACCATGTGTGTACCTGCCTTGCTCTCTATCAGTTCAAATACAAATCTGCCTCAGGCACTCTCTATTAATTAACTCTAAGATCATTCTTAATGTCTGTTGAAATTACTAAATCCATAGGTATTTTACAGATTGCAAAACATTTTGCTCTTTCTTTTCTTTTTTTCTGAAATGTGAAAAAAGACATCTCCAGATGAGGTTTAGACTGATTAAGGAAAAAATTTCTTCACTGAAAGGGTGGTCAGGCATTGGATTGCCCAGAGGAGTGGTGGAATCCCATGTGGATCTGGTACTTGGGAACATGGCTTAGCAGTGAACATGGCAGTGCTAGCAACTGGACTCAATGAACTTCAAGGTCTTTTTCAACTGTTAGGATTCTATGATTTGTTTTCCTGGTTCCTGACCAAGAATGGAGGTGGTAGAGGGAATCATTTGTCTCAAGCTTGAAGCCTGGGAGGTGAGGGAAGAAAGTGACAAAACATTGGTAACCAACTTGATTTTCATGTAAGACAGGGATCAGGAAAAATAGAGCTTCCAACCCAAAGCAAGCCTTGCAAAATAAATGTTGGATATGACCCTCTATAGTGAGGGATTTTTTTCCATTGCTAGTCACAGCAAAATCTCTTACTGATTGGAGTCAGCTGGTGGTCTCCTGCAAAGAGTGTGCAAGAGACACATTGTGGCCTTCCAGTGGCAGATGTCTGTGAATCGAATAAATAGCAGTAATATTGGTTTTCTACACCTTCCTTCCTATTGCCATGGCTTTTTGCTGTTCTCCTTCTTGATCAGATAAGCACTAATCAAGACTATTAGAGTTAAGCGAATAATTTGCGGTGAATAATTTAGCAGATGAATTTGCCTCTTTTCCTGACTATTGAATATTGCTGAGCAGATCATCATCTTCATTAACATATTCATTATTCTAATTTATTCTGAAAATGTCCCCCATGAAAGCTTCTGTATACTTGGCACTCAATATTTCCTCTATGTGTTTTGCCTGGCTGTGACTGATCAAACAAATCATGTGATGTTGACATAGATGCTTGACTGGGTAAACACTTGAATACAACCAATCAAAAGAATATATAATAATTTTTATTTAATTTGCTTACTACTTAGAAAATATTTTTCTGTTAAAAATCTGCAAAAGAAAAAGCTTGTCTGTCATATCAACCTTCAATAAACCAAAAGATTTTCGGTTTTGAATGTCACATGTTTGTGTGTCTCACCAACTCCAGACAGGAAGTGTAGAACATTCTGCAAAGTCTGAAGACTCTTCTTTTCATGGTATTTTCAACTGCAATGATTCCTCAATTGTGTGATGGACAAGCTGGATTTGTATCACAGTTTTAACCAATCTTCTTTCTGTCTTCTAATGAAGTAAGATCTCATAGCACACACTGATGACATTATTTAAATTAATTTGTGTACATTTTCTTTACAGTCTTGCTGTGGAGGTATAGAATAACTGTAGAGTGAACTGATATAAGGACTGATAGACTGTGTAGGAGATTCCAAAACACACAAAAATAAATTGATTAATAAATAAAATAAAATTAAACATCTCTGATGCAATCAGTTGACTATGTCTGTAATTAGTCACAAAGTCAAAAACAGTAGAGTATCATTGAAAACAATTGCAATCACATGGTTTGAAAGTATCCCTAAAATATGCCCCAAAACCAACCTGAATCTAACTAGAACAACTAAAAAAAAAAAAAA
>VYXF01004170.1:136901-151574 GCA_013397295.1 Polioptila caerulea
AAAAAAGATAACAAAAGCAGAATTATGTTTTCAGACATATGTTTTCTGGTATTTTCTTTAGGTTTGTTACGAAGCTCAAAGCTCTTAACGGATAAATGCAAAGCCAGGATCCAAACCCTTTCTTAGGGTACATAAATATTCTTAAACCACTTCCTACTGTGAAGATCAAAACAGAGAATCCACTGACTTAGAACCATATAAGGATGGAGCTGTAGACTTACCACTGCTGATCACTGAGCAGTGGCCACAGCTGAAGAAAAATCTTCAGCCTAAAACACAGGACAGTTTCCTAAAATAGATCAATTTTCAAAGATTGATCCTAAAACAGATCTGCCAACCATGCCTGCCAAGCCAATCTACCCTGAACTGATTTAAAACATACTTAAAATTACAAATAACACAGTATATTGTTTTTCCTAGACAATAATTTTTCTGTAAAACAATACTCATTCCATGCTAGATGATGTTTAAAATTCTGATTTTGACATAGTTATGACCTAACACAGGGGAAGATCTTGGTATTTTCCAAATATTCCCGTTGTCTTCTGTGATGAAGCTGTGTCCAGAATGCACAGGCAGTCCTGAAATGATCCTGGAAACACTTATGCTGTCCAGGGCCAAATGTTTCAGCCAGACAGGAAGGGTTTCTGCACTTTGGTTTTCTCATGAATCTGCCAAAATAGAGAGTTGAGAGCCTTTGGCTGGAATTTCCAGGGCTGAGTTCAGGTGAAAAATCTATAGGTTATTTTCAACTACTATGTTTCCTCTTCTATGAAAAGGCCTCAACTGTCTCATTTGTGTTTCAGGGCAGGGCAATTCCCTCCCCGCTCCCACTCACCTCCCAAATTCAGAATTTCCTAAGAAATGGGAAGGTCAGCTTTTGACCTTGTCATTTACAGGCAGCTGCCCTCTGTGCTTCTATGCCCATGAAACAGCCTGTTCCTTCACACACGAACAGCTCAAACTATTGTATGGCTTTGACCCCAAGCTGTTAGTTCTGCTTTCTCTAACAGCCCATCAGGGCAATCTCAAGACCAACCACGCTGGGCCTTTGCAGATTTCAGACTTATGGAAGTTTGTAGAAACAACTTAAATGCTACAGGTCAAAGGGTATACACATCACAAAGAAAGCTCATCAGAGGATAACAAGGGTGTTTATTTGGGGCACTGGATATGCTCATACTCTGTGAATCAATATTTTGAAGTGTTTGAGATATCACATTCCATTCCAACACAAAGGAGCCAGCCTCATGGGCTGCGCCCATCTCAAACTGGCTGTACAATGATACAATTTATTCCCTTTCAGTTTACAAAAGCAAGTTCATCAACCTCATCCCCTACTCCCACACAATTTTCGTCACCGCCATGGCTGGAAAATGCAACACAAATTTAGACAAGCTGTCTGTTACTCTGTGTCCTATTTCATGGCAAAATGCTCTGTTCCAACAATGAAACTTAATAATGAGATATTTAGCTAAGCTTTTTAATGGCTCAGTCAAGAATGCTGTTAAGGATCTCCAAAAAAGGCATATCCCAGCATGCAGTGGACACTGTGAATCTTTTGTAGGTTTCTCTATGGGCAACCTCCTCCCTTTACCCAAAATAATAAGTAANTGCGGAGACCCCTTTGTTATAAAAACAGATCATTCTTAATGTCGTAATATAATGTGCATTACAATTCAATTGAGTTTGTAACAAGCATGGCAGCAGCGTAGATCTTTTACCCAGTATCAACCATCGCAGTAGACCCCAAGCCCTAAAACATTGTCAGCTACACACTTTTGGACATGACATATAATTTTGCAGCTAACTTCATCCCTACTCATTGAAAATACATTTGCTCTAAAATTTTATACCTATAGACATGTTGTTGCCATTGAAGTAAAAGAGAGTGCTGTCACTTAACCTTTGAGGAAAAAGCATGACAGAAAACACATTCTCATCAGTTTTCAAATGAGTAAATAGACAAGAGAATGTAAGTAATAGTACTGGGTTTGTCAGTGGCAGCATAAGTACCCACAACTCTTAAAAAGTTTCTTTTAAAATCAAATTTCTTCTCGTAAAATATAGTAGAAGAATAAAATAATAAATTATACTTGTTTTCAGGGGCAATTATGTGCACCCCATTCATCAGAGCTCAGCCAGTGGTGCCAAAAAGGTTTCATAATCCTAAGCACTGAGATCAAAAAATTGCTATTCACACTGAGTTACAGTTTCACTTTAATATTCCATCTTTTTTGCTGTGGGTTTTTTTGTTTTGTTTTGTTTTTTGTTTTTTTTTAATGCTCATCCAGGGATAGTGTTAACACACATCAAAAGGGATTTATTCCACGCTGTATTGAACAGATGGCAGCTAGAGGACTGTGTGAGTAAAAAAGAATGTAGCTGTGGGGCGTGTGCTTGCTGATATTAGCTGGACTAACAGTTCTTAAGCTCCATTATGTGTCCATGTGCTCAAGAATGTTGGTTTATTCTACAGTTCAGCAAATCATTCAGATGTAAGCTAGATGAAACAAATTCCTCTCTATCAAAGGGAGAAATTAAAAAGGAGCTGTTTTAAGTTTAAACATAACTTTGCTGTCATTTTGCCTCACCTGCTCTTGCATTGAAGGTCAACACAGGAAAGCCACACATGCAGACACGCATACACAAAGATTTCAAAAAGTCTTTTTTTGCTGTTTTCAGTAAAGCTTTTTGTTTTCTTTCATTTTGTTTTGGCTTTTTGTTACCACTAACTCTTCTTCCACACTCCAGGCACCACCCTGCTTAGCAGAGGATGAGATAAACCAGGACTGCATAAGACTTCAGATGCTCTCCCTTATACAGTACTTGTTGCAACAGCTTTATCAATAAAAAGTGAGGGGAGTGCTATATATACATTTATATACAAATCCACAAAAACCTCAATATCTGCCATACAAAAAGGACAGAGAAGTACACCATTATGTTAGGTCTATATCAGACTACACAATCTTACCTTGTATCTTTTCCTAACAATATTGTAATATAAATTTTTGATCAGAAAGTTAAAAAGGGCTTAGAAAGTATAGAAATCATCCAATTTAAATCAGCCACCTCTAAAATATGCACTACTGATTTAAATTGTGAAGAGTGAAAATGTATTAAAACATGTCTATTGTCTGCAGGGATATAAGTTAATGGTTCAGCTCTCAGATAATTATTATACACTAGGTATCCATTGTCATGTAATTGCCATGCTTTATTTTATCTTAATCCATGGCATAATTTTTTTCTGTTATTTACATGGGGAAACTTCATAAGCATGTGGCTCTGAACAAGCTTCAATCCACAACTGAGAGCTTACTTTTGTGTTTTATTGATGCAAATAGGATTTCACAGCGTCATAGAATCATGGAATGATTTGGGTTGGAAAGGACTATTTATGGTTCAAATCCCCCTATCATAGGCAAGGACATCTTTCACTAGACTGGGTTGCTCAAAGCCCTGTCCACTCTTGCAGTGCAGGGGCATCCACAGCCTCTCTGGACAGCTTGTCCCAGTGCCTCACCATCACCACAGTAAAGAATTTCTTCCTAATATCAATTTAAATCTACCTCCTTCAGCTGAGAACCATTATCCCTTCTCCTGTCACTACGTGCCCTTGTAAAAAGTCCCTCTTCAGCCTTCTTGTAGACCCCATTTAGGTACTGGAAGGTGCCATGAGTTCTGCCTGGATCCTTGACTTCTCCAGGCTGAATAGTCCCAACTTCCTCCTCCTATCTTCCTAAGACAGGTTGTCCAGCTCCCTTATCATCCTCATGGCCTCCTCTGGATTTATTTCAAGAGGCCAATGTTCTTCCTGTGCAGGGACCCCAGAACTGGACACAGCACTGTGGGTGAGGTCTCACCAGGGCAGAGCAGAGGGCAGTATCCCCTCCTTCCCCTGCTGCCCATAGTGCTCTGGATGCAGCCCAGGATATGTTTGGCTTTTTGGGCTGTAACATATTGCTTTCTGCAATTGATGGACTTTCTGCTCATTGCTAAGACTTGCTGAACCTCTCATTGACCAACACCCCCAAGTCCTTCTCATTTTTATTTCATTTCCATTGACTTCTTTGGTCTTCCTACCAAAAACTGTCACACTGCAAGCTCACAAAATTCTTGCAAAGCAGAAATTAAAAATCAGAATAACAACAGTAACAACTTTAGCTTTTGAGTGCACCATTCAGCCAGGACTGTCAGACTTCACATGAGTATGGTTCCCAATAGACAGGGTAATCTTAGGTTGGAACATTCAAAGGCTGGACTGGCACATCTGCAATGTCTGTGTGCATGTATCAACTTTTTTGGCAACTTCCTCCATACAAAATTGGTTTTAATCCAAATGTACAATCATATCATTACACCAAATCACTTGGCTCAGACTCCTTTACCTAGAATTTGCCTCAACCTGCATGCCATACCTACTGTGCATACACTACATACTAGAGAGAAAAGGAAAAATCTTTCACTTGTGCTGTTGTGTAATGTGCCATAATTGAATGTAAGCAATTGAAAGTTTGCTCCCCACTAGCAGAATTACATCCTTGCTTACTATTTTCATAGCATCTGAACTAACTTTGTGGATGCTATCACACAGCTGTTCATATTTCAGGGTAAACAATCTTAAAATATCCAAAGGTGAATCTTTCACATGATGATCTACCTCTGTTGTCAGTACTGCACCAGTCCTCACATGTTCCTATTGCTGTAATGTTTCTTAAATTCAGTCTTTCTGCAAGCTGCCTAACAAGAGAGGAATTATTTTAACCAGTCATCTTTGCAGGTTCTTTTAGCTGCCTAGTGGCATGCCTGACAGACCCGGTGGCTTCATTCTTATATGAAATACTTTCCTCTTCTTTCTTTGGTGACCCCTAGAGAAAAGGGTTATTAATTTCTGAAAATCTTCACACTTATCTGTCTTTTTCACTGAATAGATTGTACTTTTCTAAATCATTTGTGTTCAGATGTTCTTGATATACGCACATAAAACTTCTAACATGTGGTAATCAACAATCCTTGATTTCTAACTTTTTTTCTATAGAGTAATTTTATTTTTTCCCAGATCAGCCTGTATAAGCAGGGACTTGGAAGGGACATTTTAGTTAATTTTCCACCTTTTGTTGTTGCTGGTGGTGGGTTTTTTGTCTTTATTTTTCATCCCACTCTCATGTTACTCTCAACTGGCCTGTGCAATCTGTCTACAATGTAGGTCCACAGCCATTTCAAGTCAACAGGACTTTTTTTTTATGAAGGGCTGTAAAATTTACAGCACATTCAAGTAGGATGTAAGATGGCTTCACATACAAACTTGCACACAAGTTTGAATTCAGAAAAGTAAAATTTCTCTTGCAGGTGTAGCTGGGATTAGAAAATGTAATTTTAAAAGCTTGGTACTGATATCCATGCTTTTAAACAAGCTGTGTATTTAGCTAGCATAGGTTAGCAAGGATTAGCATATATCTTTTTTGAAGCTATGATGTGTTTCATGACACAATGAATGACCAATATCATTACTGTACTGTGTTTGATCATTTTTTACTAGAGACTTCAAACGGGTTGGGTTATCATTGTATGAGAAACTGTGCAAACATAACAAAAGATAAGCCACACCACACCCTAAGAATTACTTTAGGAAACTGCATTCAAGGTCAAATATGTCTCTTCCCTAAATGAAGTTGAAAGGTTTCTTTGTATTTTCAGTTCATATGAGCCAGGAATCACTCCTTTTCAGCTCAGTTCTGGACTTGCATGCCTGTACAACTAATACAAAAACATTCTGAGGCAAAAGAGAGATGTGGATAGATTTTTGTTGTTTGTTTTCAATAGCTGCTCTGGAACAAAATACTTGCATATAAGAGCTGAAAGGATTTTAGAAGAATGTGGGAAGTGTAAAACGTGGTGTTCAGAAGGACATGCGAAAATAAACTGAAAAGTCATGTATTCAATGACTCTGTTACTTGTATATTTAGCCAGAAATGTGCAACAATTTCTGGTTCTATTAAAACATTCATATTTGTAGATGTTTCTACAGACCTTAACCTGTTTGTAGAACCATAATTCCTAGCTTTATTGTCAAAATTCTTTTCATATGTTGTCTGAACAGAGAAATTAATATATATTTCTCAATAATTAATTGAGAAATTAATATATCAGAGTCCTTCAATTATAAGAATATAATAGTGCCACCAGGCTCCCTCGCGTTCTGTATTCTGTTACTCATTGTGGATTGTTACATCTGCTGTAGGAAGAGCTATGAGAATCAAAGCTACCATAGCTCTTCCTCCTTGTGTTTGTTGTCAGCTTGCTGATGGAGGGACATAGACCACTGTATATAATCCTCAATTCTGCATGGGCATCCTGGTAAAACCAGGGGGAATGTATGTAATTGTTAATTGTTCCTTTTCATATAGCATACATTAATATTTTTGTCATTTAAGATAACTAGCACTGGTAAGTTCCACTGTTCTTCACACCTTCTTCAGCTTTAAGCCTGATAGTTTTATTTGTGTGGTTGTTAATTCTTATGTTGCACTAAATGTGAATCTTCACTTCATGCCTACAGCCTCTGTGTTATTCAGCATTTCAGAGGTTTCTGTTACATTTTGTATTCAGTCTTTCTTTTTTTTTGTGGTAACAAATTCTGGTTCTCAGTCTACTCAAGATGTATTCATATGGAAGTTCTCATCTCTGATTATTTCCTTTGTATTTTTTATTGTATCCAGTCATGTGGCTCAATATTTTCACATTTCTGGCAGCTTGAAATGCTTATTTTTACAGCTCTACAAACTCATGTAGTTTTTTGTATTTAGCTTACCCAAAAACCAGATTACTCTGAAACATATAGAAGTGTGGAAATAAAATGTTGGAGAAAAAAAAATATTTGGGGCCTATCTTGGAGAAATATCTTGGAAACTAGCAGTGGCTTACCATGTCTAATATTTTTACCCAGCTTAATGTCTATAAAAACAACAAGTTGTAAATTTCTAAAAAACGAGTAATTTAAACAAGAGTCTTCCAAATAGTGGGGAAAGGCTAGTCAGACTAGACTCAGTGGATATTCAAATATATGCATTACAACATTATTCTGTGTCAAATTGATCTCATTATCTTCAGTTTGTTCACCCACACAGATATACAGCTGATTTCCTCATGGCTATCTACAGCTGATACTACTGTGTGCAAAACAGCAATGTGTGTGTTTGATAGTGATTAGTCTGCTGACCAACTAATATTTTTATATCTGAAAAAAGCCCTAATTTTAAATCTATTTATCGATAAATACCTTATGGAACTTTGCACAAAGTAATTTGGTTAAAAGATTGATTATTTGTAATGGTGGTATTGCATATAATTTGTTTCTTGAATTACAAAGGCATACTTCAAAACATTCATTCAGAATTTTCCTCTCTAATCATATGGTTGCCACACGTATGGCACTGGGTGGTCTTGTCACCTCCTCACTAACATTAATATAGGTGTCCTTACTATGCCTCTGTCATTTAAAATCATAATTTTCCACGCTTCATAAACAAACACATTTAGGCATCTAATTATTGCATTTCTTAAGCTGTTAAGGGTGTCAACATGCAGAAGTTAAGATGATCGGTGGGCTCACACTAAGCGAATTCCCCCAGATCAAGCTATAAGCAGAAAAGCAAGCACCAAGAGTTTGCCAGGCAGAGAAGGACACATGTGTCTTCTTCCTTTCTAGACATGGTCTTCTAGAGACAAAATACGTCCTATGCTTTGAACCCTTTCTTGAAAAAGTTCGGTCTTCAACTTACCTACAACTTACTCCAAATGCAGCTGCCCTGATTTTGCAGAATTTGAATTTGAGCTTATCTTTGGAAGAGCCTTGCTTGTTTTGCTGCATCATGCATCAGATAACCAGCTGTGGGGAAGAAAACTTTGCCTGTCAAGGGAAACAAAGATCTAGCAAAGATTTAAACACGGGCTTAAATGTAGCCAAAGACAAGCAAAAAAATGAGTGAAGCCAACTCTAAGTACTGCTTTTTTGTCACTGACTTAGGGGGGTTTCAGCAGGCAATTTAAGATATACTTGGAGTCAGTGGGATGTAAATCAGTGGGATCTATATACAACATGTGGGAGAATGGTAGGCTTGTCTTCCCGAGTCATCATTACCCACGATGGGGCCCTCCTCTCCTGGAGGTCGCTGAACACCTGCCTGTTCATGGGAAGCAGTGAATTAATTCCTTGTTTTTGTTTGCTGGTGTGCCTGGCTTTGCTTTCCCTGTCAAACTTCCTTTATCTCAACCTGTGATTTTTCTGGTTTTTACCCTTGCGATTTTCTCCCTGATCCCACTGGGTAATGCAAGTGAGCAAGCAGCTACCTGGGGTTGGCTGCTGGCTGGGGTGAAACAACAAAAAACAGATTCAATCCTAAACAAATTTTGAAGCAAGGACAAATGTCTAAGAATTTTATGCAAATTATTTGTTATTTGTAAGGAATACATTTTATTGATTATTGATTAAAAGAAACCATACAGATTTCTAATGATTTCACAGAGGGGTACAAAATTTGTTCTTTCTGTAGTCTCCAGCACCATATCTGGAGAGATGACTTTGGCTATATCTACCACTTTCAACCATAAACATAATTCAATTACATGAATTATATAATTGAATGGTCTAATGCATCTGCTGATGTAGACTGCACTTATGAGATTAGATTGCTTTAGGAAGCAAGAAAGGCAAAAATCATTTTGAAACACATAAAATTCCAACTACTGATGGACATCTCTTCATTTTTTGAACACAAAACACTCATTATCCTACACCATGTGTTCTGCAAAAGTATGAATGTAGGAAACTGCATAATCCTGCAACTGTGGAATAACAACAAGGCATCAACATCATTTCTTAATCTATTTCTCTGCAGAACAAAAATGTGTTGTTTGCAATAAAACACTTTTGTCTTACATTGGCAAAGACGTAGTGTGGAAAAGCACAAAAAACCTAGCAATACAGTGACCACAGACTAAGAATATGTTTATCCACTGAAATTCTTAGAGAAAGACAACCATTGTGCTTTGCATTTATTTCATTCTAATATTTGACAAGGGAAAAAAAAATTATCTTTAACTGACTGTTGTTTTACTGTTGTTTGTACTGTTAATTATAAAATTAATCCTGGTAAACTCTTCACAACAGTGTCTTTTTTGTCTAAAGCAAGAGTTGTGTGCTGTTTGATGGGATGTAAAGGAGGTGCATGCACCCCCTGATGCATAGCTGGCACTAGGGAACAAACGAGAGATTTCACTTTGCTGTCTAGTCNGGTGGGGGGTGGGGAGGGGTTAGGGTGGAGTTCCTTTGTGCTGCATCAGTGTATTTCTTCTCTGAGAGTCATGGACATTAGGGTGTCTCTCTTGTTTGTGACGGTCCCTTTGTGTTTTCTAAAAATGTAGAGCTTACACAGAACCACTACAGTGCATGTTTCTCCTCTTGCAGAGCCTTAGTCATACTAGAAGACTGAATCCTTTCTGAAAAATCTTCATTATGGGATATTTTTGCTGTAAAGAGAAAGCTTGTTTGTTGGCCAAAACTGCTTTCTCTTTTTTGTTTGTTTATGATAGGGCAATTAGGCTTCACAGGAAGGTTCGCTAATAACTACACAAAGCAAAGGGAAAACCTTAATTAAATTTCAACGATGAGTACAACTGTGCTGATTAGGATAATGTGGTCATTATATCCTACCACAAGACTTCTTGTTTATATTGTATACTGCTAGTACTCCTGAAGCTTATCTCGAAGTTTTATTTAACTGAATTTGGTAATCTCTGCTGTTATTAATTACAAACTCAACCAATATTTTCCATACCTCATCACTAATATAATACATGTTCCTCAAAAAGGCACAATTATATGAACAACAACATTTCTGTAATACAGGTAATAATTTTCTCATGCAAGTTTTAGGAGCTCAGTGACCTAAAGTAGATTGGACTTCAGATATGAGTAAATTAAGTGTCCAAAATGGTGACATGAATATTGTCTAAAAGTTTTCTTTGCTTCCTTTTGGTAAACTGACCAGATATATTATAAGGTGTGTGGGCTGAAGGACTTGGCCTCTTCTTCTGTAGCAATCATTATAATTTTGAGCCTAGCAGAAACAGTTGGAGCATAGGCCCTATGTGGAGAGACATTTAGACACTTAAAGACGTGGCTCAGCCAGCAGAGATGTAGTGCAGCAGCATATCTGGTACGCTGTGATTCCCAGTAACTTGGCAGGCACCTGAGCCATGTGAATTATCCATGAGGTGGGTTAATAGAGAGATGCTGAATGTCCAGATGCAGTCCATAGGAAAAGCTGTGCAGAAGCCCATCTGCAGAAGTCTGTAGTGTTGGCCTGTGTCTTTCGTATCTTCATTGGTTTCAAATGTACAGAGCCAAATTTTCTGGAAGAGCAACTGCAGCCTCACAAATGAGAAATGTGATGAGTCACACTAGTGAGATACTTTATCCTCTGATAAAGGAGTGTTCTTATACAGAAAGAAGATCATGTGTATAAAGTCAGCAAGAGCAAAAACTGTCCCTGACAGTGCACTCTGGGGAGAAAAGCAGTCTCTAGCCTGGTAGCAATGTGTCTGTGTCAGCAAACCCTCTGGGATATGTAAGTAAATTAAAAGCCAGGACTTCAACATCTGGTATGAAGGTAACATCAGGGGGTGAGGTCTAACGTTAGCTTTAAGCACTAGGTTATGAAGTAACAAAGTGTGGAAAATGAATGCACCATGTTATTTGTTTACAGGTTTTACCCTGGGTGCTATGAGCCCAAGCATTTTATAGCTTATATCAGGCTGAGGTTCCCACATTTCTTACTTGAGCACCGAAGCCACACGCAGTTAGAACTTGAACATTCAGATGTAAGAGATCAATGCATAGTTCTTATTTTCATGCCTCTGTGGAAAGAAATGAATCCAGGATTACATGGTAACTTTGCGGGTGGCTCTGGGTAAGAAAGTATAGAAGCATCAGTGCTGTACCAAGGGGAAGGATATCTGAGTGGCAGAGTCTTAACTTACAGTCTGCACCTATCCCTTTTGCATCAATATCAAGATAGGACACTATCTCCTTCACCTTCTGATTCACTTTCGGAGTTCCCATCTGCACTGGCAGATAGCTTGGGCAATATTTCCTGTGTACCCCAATGCAAATGATCACTGGCAAGCTTATTGCTGTCTTAATGTACAAGATGGGTAATGACACAAGTTATGACATCATTCAGCATCTACTTTCCTTGTTCTGCCATGTCATTAGAATATCAGTCAGTTCCCAGCTGGTTCCACCTTCTCTACAATTACTCTGCAATGGATCTCCTGCAGAATGTTGCTTGCTGAGGTACATACAAGTTGTGGCTCATTTGGGGAGAAGGCTGTACAATTTTATACCAATGCAATTGCAAATTACGAAATGCATCACAGATTTATTGGGCTGATGAACTTTTTTGTGCTTTAAGGTGGCTTAAGGCAAATAGCTTTGCAGTGTCAATGATTTGCCACAGCTCTCAGTCCCTCATGTAGGATGAGATCCCTCAAAGAAAAGAAGTATGAGCTAGCAGGGACAGAAACAAATACTTTTAGATGAACAAAGGACTCAGTCTTTGTAATCTAGTATTTCAGATTTCAGTGACAAAGGTAGGGACGACCGCTTGGGGTCTTTATTAAAGGATGTCTAAAGAAATAATGAAGCGTGAAGAAGTGACATGATCAATAGATTAGCTCCAGTTTGCATTTGTTATAATTCTCACCTAATTGCTTGCTTGGGTCTGCCCATGGCCTTAATTTCATACTGGTATGTCACCTTTGAACTCTGCTCTGTTAATTTTAATTGTAAACAATGGAATGCCTTTTAAATATTTCCTGCAGTTTTCCTTCTTTTCTGTCACAACTGAATCTGTGCCTCCCTGATATACTATGAAAGAAAATGTTTTTCCACTGTTGTGCCTGGAAATCTTATTCTAAGTCAAAATTCAGAAGTTCCTAATGGCCTAGGTCTGACACTGGCCTTAGGAGCATCACCAGTACTTACAATAATCAGGAAAGGTGTATCACCAAGCAAGGAACCCATTTAACACAGCTGTGAGCACACACACACCCTATGTCCAAAATATTTCAAAACATCGTGACAGATAGAAATTCTCTCAACAGTACAACAAATGTTGTAGAATTTGTGGATTAGGATTTTTTAACATTGCCCACAGACCTTAAAGAATAATATTGAACCAATAAGGGCCTTCAGCTTAATATAAGCAAGGAACAGATCTTCCTATCCGTTGGGTAACATTTACATTTATTCCCTTGTATGTCATACAGAGCCATTAATCATTTTAGCAGCCCCTCTACCTCATAGGAGATGTAGTGCAATGATAATGTTTTATGTGTGTAATTAATCCTGTAGCAGATGTGTAGTTTCCAAGACTACTGCCATTAGAGTATTGACAGGATTCAGAACAAATTTTCAGGCACCAGCTTAGTAATGATTTTAATATGATAATATCCTCTTACTCATAAACACAGAATATTCAGACCTCAGGTTTTACATAAGTATTGTTATTTGTTAAGGCTTTCAGAGAACTAGTGAAGAGGATTTTTATTCATGATGCTGCTGTTAAACAAACAGCACACAATTAACATATCAGCTGGGTGTGCATAATTCCTCAATTCTCCATTACACAGTGAAAGTCATCATTTGTGAAGTGAGAGGGGTAATTTATAATCAAAATAAAGGTTTTCCAGGGAAAACAAATGATGCCAAAAAAGCTGCATATATTTTTAAAGATTTACTTTTTAAATTATTCTACCTTTCATTCCTGTTAAAAAGATTTCCTTAGCTGGATTCTTGGCAAAGCGACAAATTCAATTACACATCATAATAAAATTGAGGGAAGTAAAAATCCTCAAATTTTTTTTCACAAGGCAACACCTTTGCAATGCATATAGAGCTTCAGTTGAGGAAGGACAGGACTACTACTCCTACACATTTTTATGTTTTTTCCTCATCGACTTTCCATTTTTTGTTACTGTATTATTCCTCATTTTGCCAGGAGATGGGTGCACATATGACCCCCTCAGCTTTGAAGGCTACACTTCATATGGACATGATCTTTCACACTACTTTAAAAAATGTATGTATTTACAAAATTTCGGATTTTGTATTATGCATAGAAGTGTGAACTGGTGTCAGTTCCTCCTAATTTCAAATCACATAATACATATGTAACTAATATGGCTCCTTACAGAGTGGAGGAATACCTTTTGTAATTAGTTTGGACCAATTTGATTCTAATTTGATGGAATTAATGAATGTATTAACCAACAGCCCCCAATTTGGCAGACCTCTGTCAGACTTGCTCCTCAGAAATAAATGTGGACCAATATAAGAAAGGTTTTACCTTCATTGGCTTCACAGTGTAGTTATTAAAAATTATACGTAAGTACAAATTCTATTCTTTCTACTTCACAGTTGTGGAAACTGAAGAGTGGGGGGAGATGCAGGTTTTCAGGCTTGGCTTTCCAGTTCTGTATACCAGATGAACAAAAGAGGTGAAGGGCATCAACAGCTTCTTGTGTTCAGGATAGAACTTGGGGAAGAGGACTAGTCACTAGAGAAAACTCCAAGAAGCTCTTGTGGATTGTGAACACTACTTACTCACGACTTTTACTTGTGCACCATTGTGTAACTTCTTCAAACACGGAACTGAAAACACCCAGACATTCTACAGGACTTGGCAGACCTGCTGTTCATATGCCACATATGGCAAAGACTAATGAGAGGGAATTCCAGCCCCACTTTGAGCTATTTCCACATCTGCTTTCTGCAGTGCAGCCATGATTCACTTCAAAGTTCCTGCTTCTCAGCTCCTTCATGGCCCTGAAAAGCACTGCACACAGTACCCTGTTACCACTGGGATGTTTTCACCGCTTGATGTGCCTCTCCATCACTAACTCACATGCAGAGGGAGGGAAAAGGTGTGTGCCTCTGTGGACAGGGGTATGACTCAACTGCACACATAACAACAACACCCCCCAAAAAAAAATCCACGTGACCTGGGTGGCTGAATGCTTTGGGTCTGCTTAGGAAACACAACTTTGGTAGGATTTCTATTAATTTTATTTGTCCCCTCTCACTGTTCTGTGTGAGAGCATTTTGACCTATTCACTTGTTATAGCCTCCAAGCTATTTTGCAGGACTAGAAACTGAATTGTCAATGCTATTCACAGACTCTACTCATAATGAAGGTGATCTCAGCAGAACGTGGTCACTTGGTGGCCTCTCCAAAAGCAGGATATTCATCCAGAAGACAAATATAGAGCAAATATAGAGCAAATTTCATCATCTGTGTTAGATATTCTTACTTACCATCTGATACTTACCTTCCTTGATCCATGGATAGAAGGAGGATTTTTCTCTTTTATATCTTTTTCTGCAGAAGTAGTAACTACCATATGATTTCCAATATGCTGAAATACTACTACAACAACAACTACTACTACTATTGTTCACATCACTAAAAGTACATTTTAGGGAGAATTTAGATTAGAAAAAGTTGTATCCTTTGGAGTGTATGTATTTATTACTGTTTGATTACCTTTTGTTTATATAAGAGTCACTCCATATAATATATAATATAATAAATATATAATATATAA
>VYXF01004170.1:151588-194665 GCA_013397295.1 Polioptila caerulea
ATTACTCTGTGTATATTGAATTGCTGTAAACAGCATAATTAACTTTAGGGGGGTTTTAATATTAAAATGGTGAAAGAAAAGATAATAAACATGTTGTCAGAAATGTTTAGAATGCCTGAATTCTGTGATTAATATCTGTGAATCTGTGAGTAGCTGCTTGCCAATTTGTTCCAATTAAAATTTGAAAAAAGGTTATTCATTATAAATAGCACAATTATTATGTACACTGCTCCTTTCTCTCTCTCTCTCTCTCTCTCTCTCTCTTTTTTTTTTTTTTAAGAATGAAGTTAGTTTCTTCATTAAAGAAACAGTATGTAGCAAGGTTGGAGCTGGTGCCACATTTTATCCTATGTTAGTAATTTTGTTTAAAACAAATTAAAATATGCAAACCAAAATATTAGCTCTGTGTCCTGTTTTTTTCTCATACAAAGAAATTAAAAGGATTGCAACTGGTTAAATCAAGCATCTGTCCAACAAGCAGGAGTTAGCGTGAGGTGCTTCAGAGTGGAATACAGCATACTTTAGCACAATGGACCTAGAGCACGGTGTAGGTTCTTGTTTCTGGCAACTCATGGACTAGAAACTCTCATTGGAAGTTGAATCAAAATCTTCATTTTAGCCACTGAGTAACCTAATTCTATGATTTTGTTAAAATATCTCCTTGAACTCCCTTATGCTCAAGGCCTTCACAGTTCTCTGCAGCAATTAGTAGGACGATGTTAGTTATAATTGGTATAGAAAAAAAAAAAATTAATATTTGTTTGTCTTAAAGTTATAGCCTCGAATTTCTACTAAATGCTTCCTATTCCTGGTATTACCAGAAAAGTAGGGAAGTATTTCAGGGACCAGTTTGATAGCTTTCCCAGCTAATCCTGGCCCCGGTAACAAGCCTTGGTACAGCCCCTCTGCTTGGCAGACTCAGCCGACACGGTGGGTCCCAGCTGGGGCCGTGTGGCAGGTGCATCGTGACGAGGAAGGTGAAGAAAGGAGTGACTCTGACTGAGGTGGCAGCACAGATTTATTGAAGGAACCCTAATGGGACCTTCTCACCTCGAAATTCCTGCCCAGTCAGAGCACTGAACAGCTCAGCACAGCACCTTTTAAGGGGAGGTGGGGAAAGGGGAAGGGACCAGGGGCTGTGACCAACCAGGGCACCTCAGGGGGTGACCTGGCTGTTGAATGATACTTTCCACAGCCAATCTCCCCGGGATGGAAAGGGATTCCCCAGGTCAGGACCTATCACCTGGGGCCCTTTCAGAGAACTTTCCAGGACCTGGAAAGGGCTCCAAAGTGACAGTCCTGCCCTCGGAGGAGGGGAGAATAGGGTACAACCAAATACTAAACTTGTGGGGTATATGGAGCAAACCATTAATACATAATTTGATTATAAGGCACACCACTACAGGGAAGAATTTCCTTTTTGCATTTTCAGCATTGTCTATCATCCTACAGATGTGTGTTCATCACATTTCTCCAGACTTGTCTCTTATCCCACAGAATTTTCCAAGTCCATTAAATTTCTGCATTTAAAAATGTGCCTCAGAATCCCTGAGGTGTCTCTTCCTGTGAAATCTCCTCAGACAAGGTTACCATATAAACATTAAGGAATCAAGATAAGTGTTTTTAAGTGTATTTAAGGATTTATATATGTATTCAAGGTAGCATAATGCAATCCTGTTTTGCTCTCAGTTCTTCATACACTATCATTCTTTTTGCCCAGTTGGTGGTCCATCATGTTCATATCTGGCTTGTTTTGGAAGCATTAATGCTGGCAGCAAGGGCAGAGAAATAGGAAAAGACTGCATGACTGAAATGTTCACCTTCCCAACACTTGAGAGATGCCTAAGGGAATATCTGAGCACCTGAGTTCCATCAACTCCTGGGAGTGCTCCCCAGATGCCAGTGTCAGTAAAGTCTTTTGGAACAAACCCACAACGGGGCTGTGAGTCTGCAATATGTGATGAATAGAAGTAGGTGGAATAAGCCAGGAATGAAAATAAGACACAGAAACCAAGCACCAACCTAGATCCAGGCTTTCAAGGTGGTTAACTTAGTAATTTGCTCCTACTTACCCCTGGATTTGCGAAAAGCAGATTTCATTGATGATTCAGCCTAAACTGCTCTGTAGAATCATGTCATGCAGAATGAACCCAACCAGTAGTCTTCAGGATTTTCTCCTGAGTGAAAAAATGGAAATAATCTAGCTTGTTTCTCTGCTGTGGTTTTTACCTTTCTTTTCCACATCAAACATGTACTAGTTCCACAAGCTTTCTAGACAGATTCTTGGTTCTGATACATTAAAAGGCAAGAAAAGGCTTTCTTTTTTACTTTTGATAACTTGCTCTTCAAAACATTTTCTAGCTATTTTTTATTTTGGCTTTGTCTTGTCAGAGCTAATAATATTTTCTGGGTTTTTAAAAATATATTGCTTCTCTATTCTTTTTATGAAGGATATTTTTTTAACTATCTCTCTTTTATAACTTCAGCTTTTAATTGTTAAAAAAGTATTTTTAAAATATCTTTTGAAAAATTATCTCATAAGGAACTGGAACAGGTTATCCAGGGAAGCTGTTGATGTCCCATCCCTATAAGTGTGCAAGACCAGGTAGGATGAGGCTCTGAGGTACCTGGGATAGCGGGAGGTGTCCCTGCCCATGGTGTGAGGTTGGAACTCGATGAACTTTTCCAACCCAAAGCATTCCATGATACTTCAGAGAAAGAAGAGGCTGGGTTTTTGCAGTTGTAATGTTCCTGCAAGCAGGGAAATGGGGACACTGCAAGCTTTTTTTTTTTCTCTATCTTAAAACTCTATCAGTTCTACTGATTGACTTGGTTTCAGGAATGTTTTAGTCTTTATGTTGCTTGAGCTGCAAGATTACAGTTAACTACTAGTTCTACAGTCCAAAAATGAAAAAGAGAACTGTAGAGAGTCAGGTGAAAATAAACTTGAATTTAGTGAGATCTCTCTGACAAATAGCCAAGACAAGAAGGTACATAAATATAGGAGACCATCACTAATTTTTGTTCTTAATTTTAGCACAGAAGGAAATGTTACAGATCAATTATGATTTCTTTCAAAACAAGAGCATGCAAAGAAAATAGCAGTAGTAATAGCAATAGCAATAGTAATAGTAATAGTAATAGTAATAGTAGTAGTAGTAGTAGTAGTAGTAATAGTAATAATACAAAATTTTAATAGAATATCCAGTAGCCAGTTCAGGCTAAGAAATGCATGACATAAATAGATCTGTTTTGCTCCAGCAGATAGGGTACACCTTCCTTTTATGCAGTTTGCCAGCATACACTGACTACTGGGTTATAACTGATTGCGTGACATGGTTTCTTTGGAATCCATCCTCATATTTTTGCCATATGCATTTGCCAGTCCTATCAATCATTTCCAACATGAAAGACACATTGTCTAACTCCTGCCCAGCTGCACAGATTTTCATGTTACTAATTTGAATTATTTACAGTGTATGAGCTTACCCTAAGAACTGTGCAATGCAAGTATATTGCTTCCCTCTTGGCAGTGTTTATAGCTGTAAGAGAGGAGCTACTGTAATTTTTGAAAATTGACATAGTATCTCTTTACGATGTCTTGTTAGCACATGCTGAACCCATTTACGCTATCACCTGCTTTTAAACTAGATACCTTGAGCTGTGGAGAATTGTTGGCTGTTGTAGCATGTGAAGATGTAATTCAGCCTCCTCTGAATTCATGCATCCTCTTTTCCAGGAGAGTTGGGCCAGAGAGAAATGCTCAAGAAATTCCATGCTGCTAAGCAGATTTCAGAATTACTTTGTGAAAATCCCTGTCATGCAATAAACCATGCATTGAATAAACTGTGAGTAAAAATAGGTTTGTTATGCTTTTAAGCTTCTGGCATAGCTCACCAAAATACGTGGCGCTATGGCAAAATGGCTCTCCAATTTTAGGGAGGCCTTCTTCTGCTGACCAAGTAGAGGTGGCAGAAGTAGTGTCATCTCACAGACCAAATTTTTATCACAGCATTATCCACTGTTTCTCAGAGCAGATGCTTCTTGATTTGTGCCAAAATGCACTACATTCAAGACAGTGACATCCATATGAAACATTTTGACCCACAATTAATCTACTATACTGTGTGGTCACTGCTTTCTTGTGCTTTCAAGGGTGTCATTGTGTATAAGAATAAAGTATTAGGTAATGCTGCTTTAGCAGCAACTGTAATTAAACCCCTATCACAATGACAATCCACAAAAAATATCTTACAGAGGGAGTGGGGGAACAGTACAGGGCTTTTTTTCATGGTGAAAACTGCTATGGAATTGGTATCAGTGATACTCATTGTGTTAATATATGGAGTAGCTTGTGCATCAATACTAATGTAAATGGATTTATAGATATTGACTGTCTCTGGTTAAACTTGAACACGACCTACAGGAAATACCTTTGAACATTTTATTTTTCTTTATCACTCATTTTAGCATTTCAGAAAATATCTGACATCTTCGTGTTTAGAAAATAATTTTGCACATCAGACAAAAAAACAGTGTGTAATACAGTTACTTAAAATGAGTCATTTGGGGGTTGATCCAAAGTCCTTTGAAGTCAATGAGAGGTTGCCATTGACATCAGTACCTTTTGAATCAGATCCTCTAAGGGATAGATATAATAAAAGCTGATGACAGAGAAGGTAAAGCTAAAAGGTAGCTAAAAGGAGATGAAAGGGGGAAAATTGCCACACTCACCCAGTTTCATACCACTTGCAGTAAATCCATTAGGATATTTAACTACCTAAGATAAATAAGTTTCTCTTTACCATGGCCTATTGTTAAGGAGAACACACATACAATACCACAGATTTTCCATCAATGCAGGCTACCAAATTATGTTCAAATGTAATGTTCAAAAAGCACTTACAGAGGCTGTCATTGATTTATGAGACAGTACAGGCTGCAGTGAAGCACATAGGAGACATTCAGTGTCTTCCCATGGGTGGGTCTTATGACATCTCTTCAGCCAAGCAGTGCAATGCCAAGGAGCTATAACATACCACAACTCAAATGCCTTCTCAAACATTATTCTCTTTTCATGCCTAGCTCTTTTTTTCTTGAAAAAGCCTTTTTCCAAATACTGTCTTTAAGTACATTTTGCTTGCTTGTTTGTTTGTTTTGGGTTTTTTGGTAGAAACCTTTCATCTTTAATTTGCACCCTTCTGCAGCATCCATTCTTTAGCACTCAATATTTTTAAGACGTATTTTTCAATTAGAACAAGCTGAAGTTTAAGGAAACATAAAATAATTTTTCCATTTGTAGATGGTATTTTTAAGTATAAATATGCATTTATGGAAATAAATGCTGTTGAAAGGCATCTTATTAGTATCAAGACAATCTCCATCACTGTGATTTTGAGACACCGTTTTCTGAGCTATGTGTTTATAACAGCTTGCACACTTCCTGTAGCTCTTGCCTGCATTTTCCTGCTCTGTATACATAGTCCAGCTGGGAAGAAATATGAGCACTTCCAGCTGAAGGCCTAGTCAGATACTAGGTCTTCGTGTGTCTTTGAATTTAATAATAAACAATCCCACACAGAGAGCAGTAGTACAGTCAAATACATGCAGATAGCTTTGAATACCTAATTCATTTAAATGCTCTTAACTTTCATATTCATATCAACCTTGAACTTCATATTCAGCTCCTAAAAACAGTCCTATTTTACTTTTGTAAGCAATGTACCTTAAATGACTTTCTACTGAGAGCCCACAAATATTTGACAGTTATGTCTCTTGTTAGATTTTTCTAATAGCTCTATCAGAATTTTCAGATTTGAGTGTAAGTAACAGAATATGGCCAGCTAGTTATAGTATGCTATAATCTGAGTAATGTGGTGTTAGGTTTATTTTGAAAGCTCACAATCTAGACTTTACTTTCATGATTTATTACATCGCAGCTGCAAAAAATTGGCATTAAGTAGGACTAGGAGTACTTTACACAGTGCACTGTGAACACATGTACCTGAAATAAATGTAACGACACACATTTTCCCGGAGCAGTGCTAAATACCAGTGAAGATTTAGAGAGCAGAAGCATTGACCTATTTAGGACTGTCTGCTGGGGGACTGGGCAGGCTTCCCATACCTATGTCCTTAGATGGAAAGAAAGAATTTGACAGTGCCATATTGAAGTATTTAATATTTTTGAAAGGTTTATAATTTTTATCTAACTGTTATTAAGGCACTCTAAGCAAAGGGAAGAGGTATCACTCAATCAAGACTTTCTTTTTGTGGATCAAGTTCCAGACAATCTGGCCTATAGTAACTAAAATTACCAGTGAGGGTCAAGTAACGCCTAGTGGTCAATTTGGCACAAGTGTAGGAGCATCACTTCTGTTTGTACATAACCACAGAGCCTCCATGTTTTTCAGGAAGGTTTAATTGATTACTCGAGGGAACCCACACAGGTAAGAAGGAACGTGTATTAATGTAATTAAATATTTATGCAAATGAAATATCTTGGGTATTTTTCCAAAGACTTAATGCACATGCTGAAAATTTTACTCTGGTCTAGTGGTGCAAAATCAAATGGGTCGAATTTTTTCTTTTACTATGAGTTTTATTTTAAAGGGGTTTCAACTTGTATGGTAAAACTGGTTAACTGGATAAGATTTCCTTTTTAATTTTTGCAGTTTGCACCCACATTCAGTTATCAAAGCTAAAATTTACAAAATACAGTCATATTTTCTGAATCCTAAACATTCTGACAGAAATTCATACTGATAAGTATTAAAAACCATATTGACTCATTTAAAATTAATAAACTATTTTTCATTGTATTTCTAGAATGAATAAATATGTCCTTATATAGATGAATTCTGTGAAAATGTACATTCTCAGCAGCATGTATAGATTATATATAGATTAAGGGTATAGTGAAATGAAGGAGGGAATACAATCATATTTGGTCATCTTTTCTCTCTGTGAGACTGTCTACAAAGGCTTCAACAGATTAAAACTTGTTGTTGTGCTAAAAGACCTCTTTAATCAACATCATGAGTAGGGCAATGTCCATCTCAATAAAAGGTGTCTTTGAGCTGCATGTTCAGTGATTTTTTGAATATTTCAGCTTTTGTCATGTGCTGGTTTTGGCTGGGGTAGAATTAACTTTCCTTCACAGTGGCTGTTACGGGGCTGTATTTTGTACTTGCACTGAACACAGGGTTGATAACACAGAGATGTTTTTGCTATTGCTGAGCTGGGCTTACACAGAGCCAAGGCCTTTGCTGCTGTTTGTACTTCCACACTGGTGAGGGAGTTGGGAGAGCATGAGGGAGTTGGGAGGAGACACAGCTGGGACAGGTGACCCAATTGACCAAGGTGACATCCTGCTCAGTACATAAAGTGGGGGGGGAAGAAATATGATTTGTGTTTCCAAGTAAGTGCTATGCATGATGGAGCCAGGCCTGCTCTCTTTGAGATGGATGAACACCTGCCTGCCCATGGGAAGCAGTGAATTAATTCCTCGTTTTAATTTGTTTGTGTACATGGTTTTTGTTTTAGCTATTAAACTGTCTTTATCTCAATCCATGAATTTTCCAGCTTCCAGTCCTCTTCAGTCCTGCTGGTGGGGGAGTGAGTGAGCAGCTGCCTGGGGCTTATATACTGGCTGGGGTTAGACCATGATATATCATTAGACAATAATGGCTTCTTTCTGTGGGGTTGGTTTGGGGTTTTTTTGCATGCATGGTTTTGGTTTTCTGAAATCAATCAAGTACATGATGTAAGCTTACCATGCTGGAGTTATGCAGTCTGTTATTCACTGCTTTTTTTATGCTGCGCTTGACTTTCTTTATGGCAAAGAAATAATTATAGAATTTTCATTGTATCCCAGTACCTTTCAAAAACATAAGAGGTAGACAGAGTAAATCTGGACTTTTCAAAACAGCAATAGCAGCTGAACAAAAATTATGAAAAGGTTCACTAACATGATAGCTATTATTTAAGAAATGGTCTGAATGCCAGAATCCCCCCTGTGAATGTTTAGCAACTGCTAAGGAATTAGAATGATGCTTCTTAAAAGCTTTTCCATGATATCACATTTGAAACCAAGCATATTATAGCCTCAAAATGTGAGGAAAAGACTGCTCCTCTGATGGTCAAGCTCTGTGTTCCAAGTCAATTGGCAGCATGAGCTGGTAGCCCAGAGGACATCTGGCTACGATGAGGAGGGCTCAGCAGTGTCTCTGGATATCTCTGCTCATGGCCCAGAAACTTCTGTTTGTTCCTCTGCTGGCCCACATGATGGGGAGCAGGCCCAGCCTGATGGTGTTGTGTTTCTTGAATGGGTGTCATATGCTTACATGGCAGGGAAGGGATGCAAAGAGGTCAGATGCATTCCTGTTGGATCATGCTGCTCAGGGCCAAGACCAGTTAGTTTTAACTCAATTCCCTCCAGCTCTCACAGCATGCCAAATGCTGCAGCCCACTGACCACCCTGGTACTTCCACATCTGTCATACACAGGAGAACCAAAACAAGACACTGCATTCCAGGTGTGGTCTCACAAGTGAAACCCCACATGTGAAACACTTACCCAGCAGCCCAAATCCCACTTTCTCCCTCCACACTGATGAAACTGCTTATGAATCTGGAGATGAGTTCCACTGTCTACATTCAGGTGCTGTTAAGAGATGCCCATTCCCAGACCTTCATGTGTCTGAGACACCCATTAGCTTTGTGCTTAGGTGAAGTCAGAGTTTGGGAATCCTGTGGCTTTCTGGAATGGCAGCTAGAAAACCATGTCCCTGATATCCTTGTGCAGGCAGCTGCATCTCTCCGTCTGTGCTCAGTTGTAGAAAGACACTCTAGGAGATACTAAAATCCTGAAGAGCAGATGATACTCTAAAAACTTTCTCCGTGTCTTCCAAGGTAAAGGTGATGGACTCAAGAAAGTCATCCTGTGGCACATACCTGGCCACCCACTTGACTAAGCAGGTGCCTTTATCTGTGCTTTTTATCAGGTCCCTCCACCCTAAACACTCCTCACCTGCACAAACTTCAGTGCTAGTCTATTCTTTATTTGTCCTCTCTGTCACGAACACCAAAATCTCATGACTTAGAGTCCTGGTTTACAGCTACATCAAATAGCTGTATTTAGCATAGAGTATGTGGGGGGAGGGTATTTGAGTGTTTCTTCATATTTTTCTGAGGCATAAAACTGCCAGGAGGAAACTGAGAAGGGAAACTTGCAGGTAGAATAATAAAGGATGAAAAGACATGCTGTAATTCTACCAATTCCATTGAATTTGAAAGCAGAGTAGAAATCTAAGATAATAAAGTTCCTAGAACTTGTGTGAAAATTGGCAGCTGGGTAGAGGACAGGAATAGTCCCAGTGCCTGTGCAGAGGGGCAGAGTGGCCATACTCAGCCACAAGCAGCCCTGCCTGACGGCAGCTGCCTGCCCAGCAGTGCACAAGCTGCTCCAGAGCAGACTTGCTCCCCTCCCAATGGGGTCAGCAGAAGGGTAGAGAGGCAGAGCTGACTACATGGAAGGCATTGTGCAGGATAAAGTGTGCTGCTCTGTAGAAAAATGGGTTTCATTAGTTCTCCTTTTCAGCAAAAACTATTTTTTATAAACAGCGGTAGCAAATCACCAGTAAGTTCATGGAACTAATAATAATGTTGTATTTGATTATTCTATTTGTCTAAACGCCTTCACCTCTAGCCCCTCATTTTCGTGCCAGTTTAAACTGATGGTTTTAGGGGCAGAGCTTGTCATGCTGCAGGATCTTCACAATTATTAAGAGTATTTTCCTTGATAGCTGTTTTTAGTAATAGTGAAAGTCCTATGGCATGACTCAAAGTATATATATTGTTCAGTACAGCTGACTGATTTGGAGCCCAAAATAATCCAGCTGAGTAGGTGAGCTGATCCGGAGCTGTCAAAACTGGCTCAGCACCACAGGCATGTTGAACAACAAACTGAATAAATAATTTCAAGAGAAACCAATAAGGTATTAACACAGAGGCTGACAGCAGGTGTTGAACCTCACAATTAGCTACCTACAAATAAAATCTATGTAATGCTTGGAACAAAACAAGATAAAACAATTTAGAGATCAATCAAGTGGTTTAGTTTTGGTTTGGGTTTTTTCGTGGCAGAGAGGACAGAGCTCACACAAAGCTCTGGAAAAAACTGGAGACTACAGTTCTTTGTTTGGTTATGCAGACCTGTACCAAATGCCAAGGCTCATTTTCCAAGTAATCTCCAGACTGTTTTCATCTGGTTGTTCTAAAACTCAAGCATAATCTCCTCCTGAGCCCAGTGAGACTTAGGGAGAAGGACATTTCTTCATTTCTTTGTTCCCTGACCTAGCTTCAGAAAAATCTTCCCATGGCACACACAATGGAGATATCACACCATGCATTTTTGGCTTTCTGACAACACTGAAACAGACACTCCTGTTTTCCTGATCAATGGTACTTGCCTCCAAGCAAGCTGTATTGCATTGTGAGCTGGTCTCTGCTATAAAAATGCACACATGATATATATAGATGCATATACATATATTCATTTATATTCCCAGCACAGCTGATGAAATAATTCTGCACCATGTATATTTTTGTGCTGTTAAGGTGCACTGTTGCTTTGCAAGCAAAACAGTAGATCTTTCATTTGCCGGTGACATTGCACAAAGTGCTTATAATTCAGTGTAAGCTTATCAGCCGTCCAATCTCCCACTCCAGGGAATGTGTCAACCATCAAAAGGAGTGGAGGAGGTGTGCTGAATCTTAATGGCTCCTATTTCATCAGACTCACTTTCTTAAGGGCATTTAATCAATGAGGACAAGTAGTAGGCAGATTTTTAAATAAATGTGTCACTTTAGGTTAATCCGCAGTACAGTTGAATATATTTGTTTATGCGATTCCCCGAATATGTTCCTCTGCTGTTCAGCTGAATTGATAATCTGTAAATCAAAACATGTTACAAGTAGTTTTAGACTAGCCCTTGAGCAATGACTTCATTTGACCTACTGGTATCTAAACCATTCAGAAGTTGTGGATCCAAGGGTGTTTAATGTCAGTTTTGTGTTCAGCAGAGTTTCAAGTAAGCGTTTGGTTCAGTGAATCCAAATTGGGTTTTGGTCATTGCAGGCTTATAGGAATATTTTTGTATAGGGTTTTTCTTTTTTTAATGTGGCAGGTTTTTTCTCTTTTTCTTTCTTTTGTTTTTTCTTTTTCTCTTGTGGAGCAGTCTTTGTGGGAAAAGAAGATCCACAACCATTTGCAATATTTAAGCATTGCCTCATTATTATTTATCCGTCTCATATAGCAGTTAATGCAACTATACAATAGGATAAAACAGATAACTTTTTAGAAGCATATTTACTTTTAAAGTAGTGAAAATACAAAACCAGATAAAATTGATCAGATGGATATGTAGATAAATTCATTTGAGCTCATGCACGTGATAAGCAGCTACCCATGAGTTCTGATTTATGATGTTAACTCCCTGCTAATTAAAGCACTGAAACCATTTATCCTTCTTGATCACATATGAGACAAAGATTAGCAAAAAACTCATGGAGGAAAAAAGGATCATGCATTAGCGTACATTAATCATGTTTAGTCTGTTGTAAAATGGATCTAAATTATAATTATGCCAATATATATCAGTGTTCAGAGAGAGGTAGACTGGCAAGCTAATGGGAAAAAAAGCTAGCCCATCTGTACCTTAGACTTCCACTGATGCAAAACATTGGCAAGGCTGCTTTGATTTACACTGATATGAACAAGATTATAATCAAGCCTAACAGCTAGACTCTATGCTATTTGTGCTACTCATCTCTGAGAACATATAAGGCCTGAATGTGTAGTCAAAATCCCCTTGGAGACCAATGAAAACTTCACCTACACAACAACCACAGGTCTGAACTGTAATAGTGTAGAAATTATTCTGTGCTTTAACAGAAAACTTTTACTTATAGCCACTTACGGAGGTCTTTTGCAGAAATACTCTGTAGATCGAAGTGTCTGACATTGCAAAGGACATCTGTGATTATGAGATGCTGCTTGTGTTATGTAATATAAATCATTTGAGCATGGGCATCCAACCAGAATATGACTTTCCAGTTCATGTGAGGAGTAATTAGATCTGCAAGAACACACCATGTGCAGAGTAGTGAAATAAAATAAAACGCATCAATGGATCTCACAGACAAAACAGGAAATAGGAGGTGTTACAGGTACTCTCAGCAATGTTCCTATGATTTTAAGGGTGATTTTCACATGACCTTAACCTGTACAAATTCTCTGTTACAAAACTATGCAGCACTAGCTTAAAAACATGTATGTTTTTAAATTAGTACTTTCATATCTGTATTCATCTACTGATTTGCATCCAAATTTCCCTTTTCTCCATTCAAGTTAAATTAAACTAATTCCTGTGCATTCTACTCATAATGTACATTTACCTTCCTGAGACTGCAATGTATTTTACTTCCCTGTCTTGCAGGAGGGTTCGAAGACCCCAGGTAAAAAAAAAAACCACATCCCTTAACGAAGGATCTTTAATATGGATCGGAATGCCATGTAAATCAAACCATTCTGTAAACTGTGCTTCAACCTCTTTAAATATATCTCCATGTTAGCTTTAACATCATTATGTCCCATTGTGATGAAAATGGACTTTCTGTATCCTGTGATAATGAAAATAGCCACTTTATGCAGTTTCTGTCTGCAATTATCCAGGCTTTTCTCAGACTCTAGAGGAATCTAAGCTAATTGCTTTGGGACTTTTGCTACATTTCCATAAATTCTTTGTTAATTTTTCATGAGAAACTGTTATTGCATTTGGCCTTAAAGTTCCCATTGTATTCAATAATGTAAAGAAGTCATTATGAAAACATAACCAATTCACTAGTGCCTCCATCAAAGCTACACTCTTTTATCTACATGTATTCTCAGGTGAGACTGAATGACTCATCCAAATCCTTCAATGGTGCTCTTTTTAAAAAGAAAATTTATATATATTTTGATACACACTTTTTCTTCATTTGAGTTTACTCAAAGCAAATTTAAAACTGGTCCTACGTGGTGCATGACCTTGTGGGTCATGAATTATGGGACATGAATTGAGTTTGCTTTATTTCAGGGCAAGCTTCTTAATGTAAAAAGCAGCAGATTTGCATTCATTTTGGTGGCATAATGCCAGTTTGCACTCCCTACAGCACCAGCCTCAATGAGATCTGTGCTGTAATAAAAACAGCAGTTCAGGCCACTGAGATGCCACTTTAAAACTCCCTGAATCATATGAAACTTGTTTGCCCCCCTCGGAACCCTGAAAAACACTAATAGCAATGAAAGCATTTTAAGAGCTTATTGAGTTTTGCTGATTTTTACCTTTTAGCTCTTTCTGTTGTGATCATAAAATACTGCCATCTTTGTAATCAGATGCATCACACTGCCAGCTCTGAAGCAGCTAAGGCAATCTGCAGTGCAAGACAAACGTTTACAATTATTTCTCTTGAATGCTGCAACAGAAGAATATGTAAACTACTGAGAAACAAAAGAAAAGTACCAGTGTGAAAAAAAATCACACTGGAAAATTAGGATAGGCCATTATTTTTCTAGTTAAAGAATTCTTCTTAGAGATATGGTTTGTGGAAAGCACAGATTTTGCTGCTATCAATAGAAGCCAGTATAGATTAGAACTGAATCATTGAATGACCTATCTTTCTCCAAGGTCCTCTAAGGTCTGATTGCTGAAAAGGCAAGAGATTGTAAGCAAACCTCAGAAATCTCTAAGGTTTGACTCAGAAACATGATCACAAATCCCATTGCTTATCCTAAGCTTTTCTAAATCTTTTCCCTGCGGTAATGAAGAAGATGATCATTGCACAATTGGATCTCTTATTCTCTTTTAGATAGGTGGTCTAAAAGAAAAGAAAACCAATATTGCTTTTGATATTTATGTTAATATTAAGTGAAAAAATCTTAAATAAGTAAAATATTAGCACACTTATTGCTTTCTCATCAAAAAGATAAAGCTGGCTTCAATCTTGTCCACAGATTAAATTTGTTCACATTTGTTACTGATTTTCCATTGCTGGAGAATACCAATTCTGTGCCCTTCCCATGCTTCCCAGGAGCTGTGGTGCTTTATTCTCCAAGGAAGTGACTGTTGTGAATAGGGATATTGGCAGCATATGGCACCACTCAGGATGCCTGAAGTGGATGGCATGTTGCACTGGAGGGAGATTTACTCTGCTGCAGCCCCTGTCGTTAATGCTCCTGAGCAGGCACATTCCCAGCCTCTCTCCATTGGCAATTTTACTACCGCTGCTTTTCGAGGATTTGCCGCTACTGATGCTAATGATGAGACAAGTGAAAGAAGCTGTACAGTAGCTACTAGGAGGAGATTTTGGCTTATAAAGAGTCTCAGTTATTGGGGTTTTTGTTACTGTAGTGATATCAAAAATAATGAGCTATATTAGGACTCTAAGCCTTCCGTGTATATGATTTCAAAAGTGCTTGAGCACTTTACTACTTCACCATCTCTACTTTATCCAGAGCACTGGATATATAATTTTTTTCCCCCAAGAGAAAAAAATTGGTTTTCTCCACATCGGTTTTCTTGCATACTAAATTGGGTTTGCTTTGAAAGAGAGAAATTATTGAAAGGCATGTCATCATTCACCTGTAGGAAGATTAATGGTCTCATTAGTTGGTCTGTCTTTCTTTTCACCATCTTCACTCCAGCATCTGCTCCATGCAGCAAATTTGACCCCATGTATTCAGAGTACATAAGGGAGGAAAAATGGATCCACTGGCAGGGGTGGTCTCCCATTTCATAAGGAATGTGCAATCATGTTTTTCCCTGTAGCGCTGAGTGAAAAGAGGATAGAGGATATTATTTGGGGTGGTTAGACAAGGTGTTAACTGAGAAGGGTGGAACAAAGATTATAGAAGAGAGGTGGGGCATGAAGTGCTGGAAACTAAGAGATACTCATAAGAGAGGACATATAAACACCTGCTTGAATGAATATGTGCACACATCTGTCTACTCACAGGATCCAGATGAAAGAAGCCAAAGAGGAGTGGAAAGGTGCAAATGCAGGAAACACTTCCAAGATTTTTGCTCAAGAGTACAACAATGGCCAATGCTTGTTGTACAAATGGCTGCAGCAACGCAGGAAAACTGCCTTTAAACTTCTGAGTAATGCTTGGCTGTGCTTCCCTAAGCAAGTCATCCTGCTTTGTTTGCATGCAGTAATTGCAACAGGCTTTACAGACTGTAGCTTCTTTACTGGCAACAAAAATTTCACTGGGGTAAATTCAGTTCAGCAGACCAGGTTTATTGTGTCCTGGATATATACACATAACAGGCTAGGTAATTCCTTCTTTTGTAGCTGGGTTGTGTTGGAGGGGTTTTTAACACGTCAGTTTCTTTCTAGCTTTGTTATTTTGTTGTCCTGATATTGCCTGAACCAAGACAGCAAATGAAGTGATTACACAAGCCAGTGATTGTGACTTGGACCTTTTCCCTTTTCTTCGCTTCAGTATCTGCTAAATAAGTGAGAGAAAGACAGCTGCCTGAAATCTTTGTGGAAAAAAAATACATAAACAAGAGCAAACACATACATTAAATAGCCTTGATTTTTCCACAGTCTCTGGTGCTTAGTTTCAATCTCCCAAGCAATAAAGATTATTTAGGGAAAATATACACAAAGAGAACATAATTTTTTCCCTGAATTGTTAGCTAGTTCTAAGACTGATCAGCAAAAGCAATACAGAAAAAAAAAATAAAAAGAGCCCTTTCATTCTTAAAACAATCATTCTTTTTCTATTAGCTGAATGTATGGAAAAAATCCCTTGAAATATGTATATTTATATATAGTATCTATTTTCATATAGGTGTGGAACTATCACATTCCAGCTAGCTACATACAATGTGAAGACAGCTGTTCATTGAAAGCTGTTGGGAACATAAAGTTCACATGCTTCCAAAAAAAGTCACAAAACAAAACAAAAAACACCCTGAAAACTTTTGACTTTTAAAGCCTATTATCCATTATATTGTTCTTTACTTCAGTGAAAGATCTCATAGAAATGCTGTTACAATAACAATGAAAAACACATTGCTTTACATGAAGCTTCATTTGCGAATTCCCTGTGGCTAGTGCATTTCTTTCCCAAACTGAAACAAATGAAGTGTCATGTGTATCAGCTTGTTCTTCATTGCTCACATTCCTCTTTATGTTGATGAGCATTTTTCAGCACAAGCATTCAAGAATGGTACTTTACTTAAAGATACTGCGTTATGTTAAACAGACAGTATTGTCATTATTTAGCAGCTATGGTAGACTGTGGATGCAGTCCTGTTGATTTTATTAAAAAGAGGCTGTCAGGATCTATAATTCACACATCATTAACTGCTTCATTAAGACTACAGCAGCTCTGTGAGCCCTAAACTTGTAGCAGTTGCATGACAATACAGGTAAATGTTCACTGGTTGAGACATGCAAGCATCTCCAGTGACTTGTTCACTGGATAATTAAAAGCCAGTACTGTTTTTTAGGACACAGTTTTTTCAAACTACAAGCATAAATGCATGTTCACTTAGAATTGATTTAAGTTAAAAGCATTACTTTGCAATGAGGTGTGCAATCTCACATCATCAATCAAAAAAAGGCGAAAACATACCAAAATGTACAGTCATTTAAGTATTTTCATATGGTTTGGGTTTTCTTTACTGGAATATGAAGCAGCTTTTGTGCTGAAGCATTGTGAAGCAGAACCGTTACAGACATGAGCAATGTGAATCATATTTATTTAAGAATTTAGAATTAATGGAGCATTAATTATGCAGAGAAAAAATTCATTTTCCTATTATTTTTACTGAGTCCTGTCTTGATTTGAGACAAGTTAGGAGGACATTTCCACTCTTGCTTTTTCCTCTTTCCTTTCAATAAGCTTCTCCTTCTCTCTCTCCCTGATTATTTTGTTAAAGCAACCAGCTCAGAGATAGATACATAGCATGGATTTTGAACTGGACTTAGGAGCCTGATAGACTTTTGTAGATTTGGAAACAAGCAAAAAGATTTCCACTTCGTGAATTATGTGGCAGCTTCTCAGTGGGATGCATACGCAGTCCTCACAGTACCACTGAGCTCTTCCCCTCGACATTTTTGCCTCTTTCCATCCATGGTCACCACTCTTAGTACACCCTCAGAGTGAAGAAGTGGGAACTCATCTGGCAAGTCATGCTGCTATCTTTTGTTCAGTCACCTCTGATGCCTTGTTCCTCAGAAAAACTCTTTGACACTAGGACACTGCTCATAATGTGCAAACACACATTTGCTGGTGGGAAAGTTCTCCTTCTGTTGCCAGCCACCACAGATTTCCAACCTTCCTCACCTTGGAAGCTGCAAGCATGGGGTCCCTGGGAAGATCCTGCCCACCTACCCCAGCGACTGCAACCTCCTCCCACAACTCTCACCTGGAGCACCCCGATCCCTTGGGACACCCCAACAGCTCAGCCCCATAGCTCACCATGGAGCTGCCCTGGCTCAGGGCCACAGGGTGCTGGGGCAGCCACTGGGCTGGGGCTGGAGGGCAGGTGCTGCAGCTGCTCATCACCATCAATACTCCAAGACTGGGTGTCCTGGCAGATCTGCAGCAGCACTCCTGGGGCCCAGCATCCTGTACTGATGCACCAGCAACAGCAGCCTGCATCCCTAAACCAGTGCTCTGGCCACCTACAAGTGCTCCCTGGCAATCAGAAAACTGAAATCTGCTTTCTTTTCAAGAAAACAAGCTAAAGTTTTACTGATGGCTTGGCGGCCCTGTGTGAGTCTCAGTGTGATTCTAGCTTTAGGGTTATGGTCAAGAGAGGGGCAAGGTCAAAGCTGCTGTAAAAGTGGATCTGCAAGGGGGCTGCCAGACAAAGCTAAAGGCTACCTGGTAGTCACACTGTTCTCATTTTTTATCATTGACCTTCTGGAGGCTGCTAAATAAAATAAATATCATGATATTGTATTCATTGTTATCAATCTAGGAGCAATATGCAAGGCATAATTGACTGAGGCTACCTCAGTAGTTCAGTTGATATTTTCTAACTTAATTCCTTGAAGCTTTACTAACAATATAAATACCATAGTTGTTGTCATAAATTAAATTTTTGTCAGTAAACGTATTGGACATTCCTTGGAGCCAGTACATGAACATCCATATGGACATTTTTGTAGGGAAATATTCAAATTTTTATTTTCAGACTGACTGTTTGTTTGTTTGTTTGTTTGTTTGTTTGTTTGTTTGTTTGTTTCTCTTCTGCATTTACTTAGAAAGATGTGCAGGCAGATTTCAGTCACAGTGTATTCTTTCAAGGTTAAATCCCAGGTCTCATGGAGAATGTATTGTTCTCTCTGCAAGATGTCAATGTTTCTAATAATGTTTTAATCAAGAAAAAAAAAATCTTACCAATAGCACAATGCTGACAGCTACTTTTTCTGAAGGACAGTGGCTGTAAAAGGGTCACCACTCACAACATACTTACAATTTATAAGGATGTCAGAACCAGAAAACTTTGGCTAGGCTACTCTTCCTACATTTTGGTGTACTAGTGATTACTGAGAAATAAAATCAGCTATAATTTCTAAGCCTTTGTCTTTAGTGCTGTTCACAAGTGTCAAACACAAAAGAACAAAGCTCCATGTCTTTTTCCTGTCATTGTCACTAGTGAATACTTGTGGACTCAGCAGCAAAAGCACTGGTTACTTCAGGAGATGGTAGATTTTGTGTGGATTGGAAGGGTAGTCATCATGTAAACAATTAGAGGACAATAGTTTTCAATGTGACCTTGCACTGAACTTTATCATGAAGTATAAAATTCTTTGCCAGAAGTAAAACATGAATTCCTTCCTGTCTTTCCAGGATAGATGGCCTAAGACATGGTAGTAAATTCAATATGCCCAAGGCCATTCTCTAGTCATTCTACACAGAACAGCACACATTCTTTCCTTTGAATTATGCTATCATTCAAAACAAGGCAACCAAATCCAAACCTACATCTTGGGTATAGGCCCATCTCTTGCCAGCAGAAGGTGTGGGCCAAAACTGGGATGAAGGAGCCCTGGCATAGTGTCAGTATGGATGGGTAAACCTAGTGCCCAGCATGGTCCCCAGGTCTCCTTAATTTAGCAGTACTGAAATAGGAGTAAGTTTATTCTGATGCTTCTGAAACTTTCTGAGGAGTAAATCTACTCCTTCTGTGTTAATTTTATTTAGAAAACTTGCAAGAAATACAATGAAAGTCAGTATTCACCACAGCAGTGTCTAAGTCAAATTATATTTTACACATTTTTCCAGCTCAGCTAGCATATTTCTCTCATAGCCTTATGCTTTTCCTGCAACTTGTATTCAGTTATCAAGTGTAAATAAAGAGATGAGAAAAACCCAATCAGTTCAGATATTCGTAGCTGACCTGATTGTGTGAAGAGCTGTTTGTGTCCAGAGCAGGATGACAAAAGGATTGTATCTATGGTAAATCAATGAGCACTAAATGCTACAGAAAGTTAGCAAAGCTTAATTAATTGGTCCCACAAGATACCATTGGTCAATTCAACAGTAAAATATGTTTCCTAGGAGATCATCCAACTTCAGAAGAGCTGAAAAACCCAGCAATCTGCAATTATGGACTACAAACAAAAAACTACGGAACTCAGCATGTGTAAATATTTGTGACAAATGATTGTAATTTTAAAAACACAAACAAACCAACTGGAAAAGAACCTAAACGTTTTTCCAATAGGGTCACAGCAAGCTAGAGGGAAACTGCCCTATTCCTCCCATGCAATTCCAGAAACCTGCAGACATAACAAAAACATTCAGTAGAGGTAGGAAGTTCATGTCCCTCATTCTCATGAATGCTTCTCCTGGTAAGAGAGCATCATCATCATCATCATCATCATCATCATCATCATCATCATCATCATCATCATCATCATTTAGTGTACTAAAGCAACCATGGTGTTTGCGTGTCCTTAAGTCATGCAAAACTTAAAAACCTACTTAGGAATATGTAGATTTCACTATGACATTTTTAATATAGAGATATACATATAAAATATATTTATATATATTTAAAGTAGACACGTATGCTGGCTGAATCCCAGCATGAAATAGCCTTCAGACCTTATACCTTACACCTTAACAATGCTTCAAGAATCAGCTATATATGACAGCCTATATGACCAGTATTTTGGCTGACAAGAATTTTTATAAGACCCCCTAAAGGCAGTGCTTAACACTCTGCCTTTCTAAAGAATAATGTAAACCTCCCTTGCTGAAACTTCATGCCTTAACTTCTCAGTTGTTCTACACAGCCATGAAGAAAAGTTGCTTTCCTAGTTTGGAGGTTTTTTTCCTTTGGTTTAAGACTTCCACCTCTGATCGGGTTTTCTCAAAACTGAAATCCTCCATTTTTAGCAATTCCCATTCTTCTTCAGACTCATTCTGCTCAGACCTGTCCTGGGTTGATGCTGAATTGTACCCCCATCTTGAAGTGTAAATGGCCAAAAGACAGGACATGGAGCTGACTTCTCCCCACTGCTCAGTGGAGAGGGATTGTTAATTAATGTGTTCCATGCTGTTCCATACCCCAGCATGATGTGTTGATGTGTTCACAAGAGCATGACGTTGACATTGTTCACTTTGATTCATGACAAACCTCTATGAAGTCACTACGTAACCACTACTCATATAAATTTATTTTCCTCACCTATGCATCACATTTCACATATCTCTTGCCCTGCAGATTTCCAATCTGTGAAGATTATTCACCAGTCCAGTCCTATCCCCTTCCAGTTTGGGAGGAAATATATACTTTTAAAGAGTATATACTCCATTTCAATATGTAAGTTATTGGTTAGCATATTGAAGAGTGGTCTCAGAGCAGCTGAATGGGAGTCTCTTCTCAGTCCACACACTAGTTTGACCAAGAAGTGTTGATAGATATTTTCCAAACACAGTCTACCAGTCACATTTGTTCCTACTTCACAATAGCTCAACAATACCACAATTCTCCTTTTTGTGTTTGGGAGTGTTGTGTAATACATAGCTAAACTATGTATTGACACAGTCAAGATAGGTAACATCTGGTGTTACTCTCCCAATGCTCTATCAGAGAAGATGTGGTTATTTAATAATCATTTGTTCTTTTTTTTTTTGTTGACAGTTACGTTACTCCTTGTGATGCCTAAAGATTTTTAGCTCTGTATATATTTTTCATATATTGGTACCTCTGTAATTTTTTTAATATACAGTTGTATGGTTTCCAGCATTTTTCCTGCCCTTCCCCACAATAAGATAACCCTTACTAACACATTCTTGAAATTCAGTTTAGTCTTATTCTTAAGAAGAATTTCTGACAAGGACATCTTGTTTTCCAAACAGGACTTAAGACACATAACAAGAAATGGGGCTAAGAAGCCTCTGGACCAGCTCCAAGGGTGGGTTATTGGGGCAACTGATCTCCTATTGGATGTACCTGCCAGATATACTAATTAATTAACCTTATAAAAAATTGTAGAAATACTTCATCCTGTGGGCGCAGAGCCACATTTGTGCCCCTGAAACCTTTAACTAAAGAGTTGTTTTTTATATTATCAGTCTTAATATAATTTGGAAAATTTTTATTCCAGGCAACATTTGTTCCAAATAATTACACAGAGTGTGCTTTACTATTTGTTGTAGCATTATTCTGTGAATTTAAATGTGAACTCGCCTTCTAGCCTCAGCTAACAAAGTGCACTAACCTGGATTCCCATTTTCTTCATGATGTAAAGGTGGTGAATCATTTCTGCATCATGGCACAAAAAAGAAAACCAACTACAACAACCAACTACAGTTTCCCATTTTGCTTTGGCAAAGAATCCCTTTTTTCCACACTTGCACAGGCACAAAATAAAAATTCAGAGACTTTTTAAGCACCGTGTGGCAAGTCAGGGTTTCCAGCCAAAATTTCTACCATAAGCAGTTTACTCATATCTGCTCTCACAGCATATTTGGCACATAACTTTGGAACCATCATAACTTTCAAGCCAAAGGTTTGGAAAGAAAACAAAAATCAGGAACTGGTGATAAAAGAAACAGATAAAAGCCTATCAGCAACTAAATAAGTGTCTCCTGGCATAAACACTTTCTCCCTTAAGGTCCTTGGCCTTCTCACATTTCTTCTGATGTCAGGCTGAAAATTCTCACAGCTCCTCAGCAAAAAGTTAAAACACCTGATGAGTTTCAAGGTGGAACAGGACTGTGGCTTCAATTTCATTACTGCTTTAAATAGTGTTATGATATTTCAGCAGATGCTGAAGCAAGTTAAATTATTATCAAAGAAGGTATCAAAATCTTTCATCAAAGCCCTAAAAAAAATCTACAGGTCATAACATTCAATTGCTTACAGGGTCCTTTTAGCTGTTTGGGAACTCGAATCTCAAAGAAGCCACATTTTCATATTTATCATACATTTCATATTCATCATGTATTATGTGTTTATCAGGTGCTTCACATTTATTTTAGGTACATATTTTTATTCTTGGTAAACACTACTCGAAACTAGATATAGGATAGCCTGAAAGAAAGAAGATTTGCATGAACAGCTCTGCCACAGCTGCTTCATAAAATGTCTGTCCAACATCACTGTGGTAATAGGAGTCTGAACAACTCATAAACATATCTCCAGTAATTTATCAAAAAAGGAGCTTTCTCATCCTAACTATATTCACCATTAATAGTTCCAAAAAACTGCTGTCATCACACAGACATACAAACATGGAATTCCCCAGTATGCTTCTGAGGGCTGGAATCAATGGCAAATGCAATAATGTATCCCCACTGTCAAGTACAATCCACTGCTGTGTTTTTTTGGGATCTGGCCCAGAGTTATGACATATTTCTGTGGACCTACAGTGTATACCAAATTTGTGTATGTGGCCAGGATGTATGCGATACACAGAACATGCACACCAATCAAAGCATTTCTCACAATGGCACTGTGAAAACACAAACCCTAACACACACACAAGCCTGATCAGAGAAATGAGCTCCTCTGGCAGGCAAATGGCTGATATCTATCAAGTACTTGCTATTCTTTTTCAGCTTAACACTAATCTAACTAAGCAAAACTTCATTTACAGATAAACACATTTTAAAGAAATTAAATGGCAGTGGCTTTGGAAACACTTTTTCTATCATGGATGTAGAGTATTAGAAAAATTATTAGAAAATTATCATCTCACACTGATTAAGGATGTAACTTTTCTCTCCACCAAAATGTGCTCTGTATCTGGGAGGCTGCAATGTGTCTTGCAAATGGCTTCAGTATTTCACAAATTATGTATTTCTCACTTCCATGTGTTCTGTCACTAAGTGAATGGAGATGCTAGAAAACTCAGCTCAAAAAAATGTTCACTGAATTTCTGTCCAAAACAGTGGTTTCGTTACAATCCAACCTTTTTTCTAGGGCTTTAATCCATTTTGAGATGTTTCCCTTGTATTCCCATAGAAGGCTATGACACAGTTAGACAGACATGAGGAAACCTCAGCCCTGTGAACACTTGCTCAAGAGAGACATGTAATCCCTGGCAGTAGTGCTTAATCACATTCCTCAGTCAGGTGTCAAACAGAGCAAAAGCACAAACACACAAGCAAGTTTTGTTTAGAGGACCTCAAAAAACCAGCCAAGTGGCAAATTTGGACATCTGTGCTAGACTGTGGCTGTCCTGTTTTTTCAGTCTAATCTGTCAAGATAACCATTTCCCCATTCTCTTAAACAAACACAGACTTCCTTGTTTAAACACTGCAACAGTTCTAACAGAGCACAGGTTTTAATCATTCTCTGCTAAGTACACTAGCAAGAGGTTCAGAAAAGAAGCAAAACATCTTAAACATAAGCTGCTGATTTTGCTGCGTGCAAAAGAGGAGGGCATGTGACCCTCAGATTTCAGATGAACTGTAAACAGTGGGCTTGTAAGAAAAAGGATTCAAAAGGAGACAAGCTTTTTTTAAAAAATTAATTAAAAGAGGCCACATTAAATTCAATTCTACTCTGAAAAAAAAATTAGAATAATTTATCTGGGGGGAGGGTCACTTTTTCTATGGGGTAACCAACCTTTCCTACATATTCCCTCTATTACTCAGATTATATATTAATGTAGTAATAGCTACATAGTAATGTATGTAATAGCTATAGTAATAGCTATGAGTAAAAGCTATTCCATGAGCATTATAATAACAAAATGTCATAAATGCAGCACATTATTCTACAGATGGCCACTGATTTTAATACCAAAATACCAGAAGATATGTCTCTTTTGGAACAACTGTTAGATATAGACAATCAAATAAATACAATTAAAATCAAACATCTATTTTTTCCCAAATATTGACTCATATTTTTATTCTCTTTAGCCTTTTCCCTCCTTCTTCCTCTTATTAGTCATGATTAATTTAATTCACATCTGCATTATTTATCTTAGATTTTTATTGTTCTGCATGTTGCTCTCTTGCCTCTCTTCAGTAACTATTTGTTCTTTTTCTCTCTGAAAGGAGTGTTTATTTTCCATTCATTCTTTAATGCTTTTATGCCTATCACCCTTTACTGACTCACACACTTCCTCTCCTTTTCCTGTGATCTTCTGTATTTTCTTTTGTCCGATTCTTTTCATTGCATTCTATTCTTTTTTTTTTCTACCACATTAATTTTTCTTTATCCTTTATCCCCAAAACCTTTTTTTCTCTTGTCATTGAATTCCTTCCTTTATCTCTTTCTCATCAGGGGATTTCCCTACATCCTAATCTTGCATCTTTTCCTACTCAGCACATGGTGTCTCCCACCCTCTCATTCCTGATGGGGTCCTCCTTCCTGCAGTGCTTCAGAGGACATGTTCACATTGACAGAAATGCTATTCTCCCATTTTGCCCTTTCACCTCTTGCTTTATTTACACTACACTTTATTTACACTAAGGCTGAGCCTTACCACACACTTGGCACTCAGTCTACCCAGGGTCTGGATCTTGTGATCTCCCCACAAATGATCCCAAATATTTTCTACCTGTGAGTATGTGCCTTGCTGGGAGCCTCCTTCTCGCCTGAGAACAGGATCTTGGACAAGTCAGGGAAGAAGCCCTCCATCACAAAATTTCCTTGGTAGTTCATATAATCTTCCAAGAGCCCCTCTTTCACGGTACTCTTGTCAAAAGAGTTTCTCCCTAGAAACCATTGTTAAAGAAACGAACAAGGAAGGAATTTTGAAAACATTTTTTTCTTGGGCAATAAAGGAACCACATCACAAACAAGAATACCTGTATTTGTCTCTCACACAGAGTTTATCCCTCCCACAGTGACTCTGCAGGCTTAATATCTAATTCAGGCAGCTGTACTCCTTTCTTCTTTGCTACTCTCCTGTTTTCCAAAATCATCTCATCAGTGAAGTAGGGACAAAGAGCAGGTAGGTCTGGAGAAGATACTCATCTCCTGCTACACTTTTGCTCACCTGTCAGGTTACTCACCACTTTGTTACCCTGGCCAAAATGTTCATACTCAATTCTCAGAGAAAGACAGACAACTGGCTTCCATTAGGCAGTCTAACTGCTCTTGGCAAAGACAGCAAACAAGACATCTTCTTCCACTTCTTACATTCAGGCTAAAAATAATTAGGCATCTGGTTTTATAGCACAAGCTGGATAAAACAATCCAGAATGAAAGTGTCAGGGACAGTGAATCTGAAACACAGCCTAAAATGAGATACAGACAAAACATCACGTTTTCTTGCACAATGATGTATAGACATTACTTCATGAGTGATGTACAGGCAGTGGAAATAGCCTGTAGTGGAAAAATATTTCTCCTACCTAAAAGGTGATCTCCTCAAACTAATACTTCAGTTTGAACAAAATAGTAACTCTTAAGTGTTCCAGTGACCCAGCTGCTCTTTTTGCTCATTGCTGAATAGTGCCAACTTCCAAACTACCTTTCAGAAAATAGTAGCAGCTGAGGATCATAGGCAGTTTAGATATGGAAAGAAATGGAAGGTGTGAATCAAAGTCCCAGCAGGCATAAATTCGCAAAACCACCCTGGAAACAAATGACTGAAAATTCACCTAGAAAGTATCCCCACAGAGAATATTAGTCATAGTCATGACGCAAAATTGAAAAACCAGCCCTGAACTGACTAATTGAGGGTGGGGAAAACAACAAAACAAAACAAAAGAAGCAAAACCTGGCTAGGGCCTGTGACCCAGGCTCTGATTCACTCCAGAGATGAGAATCACACCAATCTCATCAAACTCAAACTGCAGTTTGCTGTAGTGGTTCTGAAAGTACCAAATGCAGAACAGCTGGTTGTCCATGCTTCCCATTTGAAAGCATTGATTTAAAGCTTTGCAAAGATTTCCAGCTGTACTTACACAAAAACACTACTGTTGCTGAAGAGTGTGAGTATACTTAGAAAATCATTGAACTTAGATTTTATTTAAAGACAGATTTTAGACCTTTCTAAAATTGTATTGTAATATTCTGTACTTACAAAGACATATCCATCTTTGACCCTCTTTAGATGCTACTCTCTCGACATTGTGAAAAATTTCATGCTTCACAATTATAAGTCCTATTTTAGATGATTCCTTCTGTCTACTGTGTTGTGGTCATCCATCAAAAGTACACATCATTGCTCTGTAGAGTCTCCCACTTAGTGTTGGAAAGTTGTGCTGAAGGCTTTTATGTTTATGCAATATCATGATGCCTCCCATTAGTTCTGATAAGATTAATACATTCATGGAAGGATCACAAACTAGAGACACAAGATTCAGATATCCTGCCATATATTCCTTGCAATCCTACCCTACATGGGAGTCAAGTAAACAGTTTCGTAATCCATCAGATACTTGAACATTCTGCAGTTATTAGTCACCTGGGGAAATGTACAACTTGGGGGAAAGGGCATAGTTCCAACATGCTTGCAAATATTAGTGAAGGCTGAGATTATGCAGTTAAAGGATTTTCTCACAAAGGGAATATTGTCCTGAAGATTTAAATGTCAGAAGTATATGTGAGAAAATACCATCTCAGTGAAAAAAATTAACTTTTCATAGAACTAAATGCAAACAGCATGAAGTAAGGAATCCAGAGGAGACAGTATAGTCCTGCAAGAGTCCAGATCTGGAATATAAACATCAGAATCATCAGAGTGGAACAAGTGATTTAAAAGGAGAATGAAGAAAGAGTGTCTTGTCAGATATGGTATATGAGTCTGACTATGCATATTTCAAACTGGTGTGAAAGCAAGCATAAAATTTGTCCTGATGTGGTCCAGGATTACCTTCCCTTGCTGCTGAAGCATATCCCTAGCTCATGCTCACCTTTATCACCCACCAGGAACCAAAGCCCCTGCAGATAGATCTCATCCTGTGCTTTTGCTTTGGATTACTGCATCCCAAGAGCAGGAATTCACATTTCCCTTTGTTGAACCTTGTATATCCCTTTACAACCCAATCTCATCTCTCTGTAGAGTGGCTATTCCCTTCTGAGTATGTACAATTCTTCCTGTCACACACAAACCTGGAGGAGCAGCTGCACTCAGTGCTATCATCTGGGCCTGTTTGGACATTGAGCACTGCTGGTCGAGCATTCCCTCTGAGGAGCTCTGTTTATGAGTGGCAGACAATTTGAGACATTGACTATCAGACAGTTTTCAATACTCCTCATGGCCCTTAACATAGTGGGCTGCCAGTCAGGACACAATGGCACAATTGCATCAAGTATCCTGTTAAAATCAAGGTAAGTGATATATTCAGCTCTCTGCTCACCACCAAGCCGGTTGTGTCACCACACATGGTGACAAGAGAGGTCAGGCACCATTTATCATTGGTAAATCTGTGTTGGTTTTCCCTGTCACTTCCTTCACGTGCCTGGATAAAATAGCTTACAAGAGGACCTGTCCCATCATTTCCTCAGAGGCAGTAGCAAAGCCTGTAACATCCTCAATCTGCACCTGCTTTGATCTAATTGTGGTTTCCTGTAAGCGTTTTCAGTTTATCACCACAGGTAGTGGAAGGACACAAAAGAAGGAGCTCCAAAGCTTGTGTCTAGCACTTGGCAGGTCATGCAAATTGGCACAGCAGAGGTAGATGCTCCTGTAACACCTAGGAAACTCCTCAGACATTCATTTTGGGTCTTACAGCATTCTATAGGTGAGCTTGAGGAACAATTGGAGAGTTATAGAGGGAAAAGAAAAATCCTGTCTGAACTGTGAAGAATGTTTTCAGCTGATGTGTCAGGACAAGCACCAGTGATTGTACCTCTCCCCTCTTCCCAGCAACTCCACACAACACTGTAGAAGCTACTGCAAAGCCCTGCATGCCTGTAAACACCCTCACTAGCCTGCCCTCCATGAACATACATTTATGTTGGGGGGTTTGGCTGCTTGGGAGGCTTTATTTACATAGGCCAGGGGGTATTGACTTACATCTTAAGATATCTCTGTTCAGAAGCTGAGTCTCTTGTCTGAGTACCTTAAAGACCCAGGGGGAAAGCATTTGTTTGATACATTCAATAGAACAGATACCTGGGTGCATTTTCCACGGGGCAAGAAAAAAGAGGTCTTACAAAATAACAAAGACATATTTTGAATATATGTTAAAAGAAGAAATAGATTTGGTAGAATAATATAACAGTAAAGGAATTAAATTGTGGCTAATACTGTGGTATATTCCTGCTTTTACTTTTAGGCAAGGTTATTTCACCTTTTACACTGTGCAGTTAGCTCATAAAGTCACAGCAAGGCTACATTCTTTTCCAGAGGAATGTAAATATTAGCTATTCAATAGTAAGATGGATTCAAGGCCTATGTTGGCACAATCAATACGGTTTATGAATACTTAGTTTATTAGTGTCATATATAATTAATTAAATCCAGGTAGACTCCTTTAAAAGGCAATTTGCTAAGCTGTCCAACAATACAGCAAAAAAAATACTTTGCTATGAGGCATAATTTTTTAAAAATATTGGTCGTGAGATTAAAAATAGGAGAAATACTTTTCTTCTGAACCTGCAGTTCAATTGCGGCATTGTCTTTACAAAAATTCACAAGTATGTAAGGTGGAAAAACAAATGAAAAAATGTTATTTTAAATAATAAAGATTTTTAAAATATAACATACTACAAGAGATATTTCCTAACTAATAGAGTTAGTAAATGAATGCATTACTTAGTTCAGAATGATTTAAATATTGCTTAATAATTAATGTGCCGCTGTGCTAACGTGGCATTATAGGGAAGAACTAATTCAAAGGCAATTAGTAGTATTAGATGAAAGTTTTGCTTTGGGGACTTTTATTATTTAGAAGCTATTTTTTACCAGCAGTTGAAACCTGATAGCTTACAGTTAAGCTTAGGTGGAGATGCATGTAGTCAAACTGGTGAGTCCTTGCAGCTCAGGAAAGCAATGCCAGAACAGCTCCCTGAATTCAAGTTGTCCCATGGGTGTGCAAACATTTTTAACCCTGCCACCCCCTCAGCGCTGTAACTAAGATATAAGGGAAGAATGCAGCATCCTGGCATTGTCTTGCACTTCAGTACTATGGAGAGGCAAATGTTAAGAATGAGGAAAATTACGCAGACAGCCCTGTGTGGCCCAGAGAAAGACAGGCTATTCTGTGAGGAGCAACTCCCCTGACACAGATGGCAGAAAGCTCTGTGAATGAGATCATTTTGACTTCCTTTGCTTACATGCTAATGTGGGCTTTCTTCTTCTAGCCAAAGCAGGTCAGCCGTGCGCAAGGTTCGGCGCCATGTTGGGAATTGCTTCCGAAGTGCCAGTGCTGCTTGGCTCTGAGGCTGGCACTCGGGCTTGGGCCAGCCTGCAGCCACTGTGTGAGGGTCCTGCACCCCAGAACCCACCGCCCTGCTCCCAGCAACACCCCTGCAGACAGGCCCACGGCACGCCCACAGGATCTAGGGGAAGCGGGTTGGATTTCAGACCACCTTTCAGGAGTTTATTAAAATCACACTTGTGTATGCTGGCCTTCTTCCACAAGATTCATGCTGGATGAGGGGGCAGCACCCCAACATTTAGAGGTGCCAGGATCACACACTAGTCACAGTGACGATTCACCAGACAGACACTCTACTGCTGTTTCTTTGGTGACTTTTTTTAATCTTTGGATTACTTTCCCTTCAAACCCTTTTATAATTTGCTCACTGAATTATGTTCACTCCAGAGAAATGAATCTAGTTCCTTCTGTTCCCACAGTAATCATCAATTCAAGCTGAAGTGAAAGGGTCAAATTTAAAGGCAAGAAAATGGTGGTGTAAATTTCTCATTAGCAAATCAATGCAAATCTGTGAAATCCAGTGTCATTGAACCACAGTCAGCCCTGCTTTAAGAGAAAACAAATTCCATTAATTTCTATGGGAATAGAATATTTTTTACCCTCCATTTTATGCACTGGGCCAAGTTGCTTCTACACCTTTGACAGTTATGAATTTGAATTTATCGGGGAGGTCAGTATCTCTGGCACAGTGAATATAAATCTGTACAATTTACCTGCTGAGAGTGGAGTGGAGTTGAAGTAGCAAAAAGAAAGAGTCAGTATAAGAAAATAAACTTGGCCACCATAACATTTTCATCATCCCTTTAAACCTCACTGGTGGTGGCAGCTCCTACCTTCTCAAAATGTGCACTGCATTACTCTATCCAAACACTCAAGGAAATGATAAGCAGATACATGGGAGATAGGATGGACATAAAGCACCCAAAAGGAGGCTGCTGTGCATACAAGGAAAATACCATTCCTGCTGTCCCAAAGCCTGCCCTTGACTGGCACTGCTCTCACAGACTAAGTGATGCTTCTGGGGGAAGAAAAGCATCAAGACCTCTCTTGAGTATTGGCTAACCATGTGCTGAAAGGCAGCATGTTATCTTACACATATTAAAGTCCTTGAGAAAACTCAGAAATACTGATAAATGATGATGTTGGGAATACTGATGTTGGTAGAACCAAACACAGCCCCCAAAATCTAAAAAATGTCCTCCAACCAAATGAGACTTACCTCACAGCTGCCCACAAGCATGTGCTGTCTGATCCCCTTCCCAGAGGATCACTGTGCCTGGTGTGCCGGGGAGGGTGCAGGCAGAGTGCCACCCTCACTGCAGTGATGAGAGTGGTGGCATCCACTGCTCCTGTGGCATGAAGGGAAACCTGCCACAGACATCAGCCAAGGCTGGGATGTACTCTGGGCTAGTGGTCAACAGCAGCTTGCAACTTCTACATCCACATTACTTCTCTGTTTATTTCAAAAATAACTGGCTTATTTTAAAAGCAGCCTTTAAAGCTTCTGCAGTTAGGGGGAACTTAGTGAATTATTTCACTTATGCCTTTGAAAATTTAACATGCATTTAAATGTCTAAAAATCAGTTGTAGTTTTATGTATTTATGTGCTCGTATATATACTTAAATATCTATACATACAAAGTTTTAAAAGTAGACTTAGGTATAGTATGTATACATACATACACATAATATTAGAAATAAGAAAAACAGAGAAAGAAATACACTTGACTGTGAAATTTAGTCTAATTACAAGCTGTTTAATGAGTCTTTAGTCATTTAAAGTTCGCATCAGAGCCCATTTTCTCCTCTTTTTCAAAAGATCTTACCAATACTCTGTCATATTACAAACCCACTTGGAAGACATTTAAATTCTTGGGTTGAATGGATGCATCATTCACACTGGGTCAGTTTCAGCAGTAGTGTTGTCAAGGTCAGCCTTGGCTGTGCTTTTTTTTATTATTTGTTTTTCACATTGTCTAGATTTGTCTGATTCTGTTTTGCATTTTTAGAACTGTCATCTCTGAAAACCAAGGTGAAGAACCATTATACCAGATTCATCTTATCTTCTCTGAAATAAATATAAACAAAGAAAAATGTAAAGTGTAAGCAGTTTGGAAACAATGCCATATTCAACACTGGAAGTATTTAGTGAATCAGATTCTAGTTGGTCCCTTTAGGCAGAATTTTTTCTTCTGTGCGTGCACACACAAACACACACACATGCATGTAATACAAATATTCTCTTAAAAGCAAATTGTGTGCCCAGCAGCCTCACAAAACATCTATCAAGGCTAAAATGAATTTGAGAAGAAGACAGAAAAGGATGACAGCACCTAAATGTGTCAAGGTCACCAAATTGTATGCCAAACACATGAGCACTGGCCCAATTTTCCTGCCATAGCTATCAATATATATTTAGGCAGACCTTCTTGTTTGGAGCAAGCACCAAGTGGCTATTGTGAATCTGTCAAACAAACCTGGAACTGGAGCTTGGTTTGTAATGTTGCAGCATTGTTCGCCTTTTGGCAGTCACTAAATGCACTTTTCTGGAAATAGTAAAGATTTGTAATAAATTTCAGAACCGTGGATGTGAGGACACACAGCTGGAATTAAATTATTGTCTCTGAATATTTTAAATTTCAGACCTGAATTCCAATCTAAGCAAACAGTCAAGGCTGGATTTGCTGTGGTCAGTGTCTTGTGCATTGCCAATTGTATTTCCAATTTAAAAAGCAGTAATTTTATGAAAGCAGCTGTTCAGGAGAAGGTTTTTTGCTATCCTCCACACTGATTTCAGCTGATTTGCCTTTACCTACCCCCATACCACACTTAGACTCAAGCAAATGTACTTCTGTGTGCTCTGTGGAGCAACTGAGAGTTAATCTGTATCACCAGCAGAATGAAAAGACTCAGCTTGCCACTTCACTCCCTGGTAGGGTTATAGATGTGAAATAATGGAATGGCAGACAACTGAGTGGGACTGCACCTAACACAGAAACTCCCAGCACTGTGCTGAAAGCTCTCTGCCTCCCTGCTGTACAGCTCCATCCCTTCTGCTGGGCACCACAGGAATATCAAGAGCAACACACAGAGCTACTGGATATTGTAAGACCCCAAATATGCAAACTAGCAGTTAAAACCTCATCTGGTCTTTGCAGATCTGCTCTGATGGAAATCACTTTAGTCTAAGCTGGAGCATTCTGCTTTGCTTTAATATCTACTAGCTTTTGATGACCCCCTCTGGGGTGATTATTATATTAGGATTTGACTTTGTAGTGCACATGCTCTCTGCCCTGGTACGTACTGTACATATTACTTCATTCAGCCAATGCTTCAGGAATTAATTAGTTGCTGACTTCTAGAGAAATTCTTTAGATCTAACTGCCTGTTTTTGAGGAATCTAATTAAGAAACTTGTTAAGGATTTAATCCAACTCTATGTGGGTAACATTTGCATCCTTGTCCTGTCCCATTCATTATTAGGAACAAGAACTGAAACATGCTGCGGCTGCTGGTGCTGTCAAATCAATGCATCAGGTCATAGTGGCTAAAAAGGTCTGCGTGTGTTCAGCCCTGAGAAAGGAAGGAGGAAGGGAGATCTGGCTGCTGGCTACAGCTACCTGGTGGAAGGATGAGGAGAAAGTGGAGCCAGACTCTTCTCACAGCTAGACAGGGATGGTGAAAAGACAAAAGACATGAGATGGAAATGGGAAATTTCAACCAGCTAATTTTCACCATGAAGGTGGTGAAATACTGGAACAGAAGCCTAGAGAGGAGTGGGATTTCCATCCTTTATCATAAATATCTTCAGCCCTGACCAACCTCTTCTAATTAAAACTTTTTTAAGCTAGATGCTGGACTACACATCTTCACAGGCATCTTCCAGGAGAAATTATTCTGTGATTCTAAGAGTAAAATAAGGAGGTAAATTTAATAAAATATGGCTGAGGGTACACATTTCTCATTTTCCTAAGCTGTTTCCTAAAAAGAATCCGAAGGACTGTCTATCATCTGCTGTATTCCAAATGTGTCTAAAATCCCAAGACAATTCACACCATAAGATTAAAATGTCAAAGTGCCTCTAGCTCTAAGTAACTGCTTCTCTTTCATGCTGGAAACATTTTAAGCTTGGTTCCTTCATACCACTTCTGGCAAGAGAAGTCCTGCCTCACAAACCTGTTGACAGTCAGGGGACTCGTGTATATGAAAAAGGGTGATTCAAGCAGACTGCTCCTATTTAGCTTTCCACAAAGCATTTGACAGGGACCTTCACAATGCCTTTTAAAAAAGTATAAAAACACACATAGGAAAGATTAACCAGCTAAAATCAGGAAGTTAAAGGCAGGAATAAATGTGCTGTTCTACAGCAGAAAGATCAATATGAATCCCTACATCTAGAGGATAGATTACAAATAGAAAAGTTTCAGACAAGAATGGCAAGGATGTTTAATAAGTTCCATAAAGCGAAAAGAGAAAAAAAAATAGGCTGGGATTCCTTAGTGTGGAACAGAGATGATTTAAGGTGAAATATGTTGGAGACAATAAAATCATGATAAGTATAGAGGGATGACTAGGAAAGAAATTATTTTGCTATTACTACCAGTACAAGAATCCTTGGTCATCAAAAAAAAGGTAAGAAGGACTGTATCCAGGACACAGAGAGGGTCTTTGTGTGATTGGCAATGCATGTGGGAAAACCCTTGGCGAAGGAGAAATGTGGATATAAAAAGCTCACCCTGAATTCAAGAGGAGATTGAAAAAGCCCTTTGGTGGTACAAAGAGAAAAAATGTTTGTTCATTATTACATAGAGAAACTACACAAGAAACCCCCTGACTGAAAATTGTCAGAAGATCGAGCATTAGCACTGAAACATTCCCTACTCTTGCTCTTCTCCAGGCATTTAATCATGGCCACCTCTGATGACTGGGCTAGCTGGAAAGCAGTTGAGTTTATGTTCTCTGACCTTCCTTTGGCCAGGCAAGAGATCCATCTGAGATCCCCACGTCGTGCCTGAGTGCAGCTGACTCACTCAGGCTGTTGGCTTCCCCCCTCCCTGACGAGCTGCCCACGCAGCGCCCTGGATATGCGGGATGGCCGGTTCACGAGTGACCTCCTGAACAATGCAGGCATGTCCAGGGCTGCTGCAGGAGCCTTGGCTGTGAGGATAAACCTCAGCAGACCTGAGATGATGAGACTGGGAATGTGAAACCACCGGTAGCCTCAACTATATGGCCTGCACCTTTCTATGGCAGGAGAAGCTGGATTTCCAAAAGGATTCAAGCTCTTCGCAGGAATCTCAAAATGCACTTTTCAAGACAGTTACCAGATGCCTAGCTCCCCTCAACTGCAGAGTGATAGCACTTCTGAAAATACATGAGACACCTACCTACATCTTTAGGTGCTTAAATCTCTCCAGTGTGTTGACCCTGTGCCCTCCAGAACTTAAAAATAACTCTGCCTAATTGGGCTCCTACTTGACCCCGTGTGGTTTGAGGCCTGCTCCATCTGCATAGGCTGACAGGGCAAATGAAATTATATTAATCTGAAGTGAAAAGCACTTATTGCAGATGGAGTGGGATCCCTTGAGGTACATACCTGATCCCAAAGTTATGGACAGGCACAGCAATTTTAATATTAATATTACATTTTAAATAATAAAGAAGGTGTGACATTATCAATTTATGGCTTAACAAAATACAAATCACACCATTTTACAGCAGGTTAAAGGACTGCAAGCTATAACTTTTCATGATTCTCTATTACAAGAATACTTGTAGTGTAAATACTATGGGACAGGAAATTTCCACATGTAGGGCTCTTTTTTCCTCAAAAAAGAAAATAGAAAGAAAAGAAGAATTAAAATTTTGGGGACAGACCTCACCCTGCAAGTGTATTTGTGCAGCACTAAGCTGAGCAGGTTGGAAGCTTTGGTGGGCAGGATAAAATAATTTAAACTCCAAACAAAAGAGTTCAGAAAGACAAAAGACTGAGCAGGAAGCATGTCAGAGAACAGTATTAAACTCACTGTGTGTGCATATGTGCCAAAGCTGTACCTGATCACCAGATGATCTCACATGTATGCATACTTATCTAAGCATCTCGCTATCTTTTTTTTCTCAGAGTGCTTTTATTATCAGGCACTGGCATTCCCATGTTTGGCACACTCAGGACTCATTTCCCTGTCTTTGCTATATTTTTTCCTTTCTTGTTTTCCATTTCAGTATAAGGCACTGTAAGCACATTTTTTTGGCTGGTGAATAGGGCAGAGAGATCTTCTTGTACAACTCAAGGACACATTCCCTTGCATTTTCAAAGCAGATGATTAGCTGTACTAGGCTTTGCCAAGACAGTGGGTGTTGCATAGCTAAATCCTTATGCAGGTCTTTGAAATTATTCTCTCTTGATAGCTAATTGCAGCAGCTGACCTTCCCAGTTTCACATCCATCCACAGTTTCCCAGCAACAGTGCAATTTACCACCTACTACACCAGTTATCCACTGACCATTATTTGCAAAACTGCACAAAAACCAGTTTACTTAGTACACTGCTTTAAATTCAAAAGCAGGTAAATGGTCAGTGTTGTGATCCTGGATCTGTTCCCTCTCCTGACCTCAGTGGTGGCCCGAAGCTTTGGGATATTGCTACCACCACCTACCCTCATTACCTTTTTAAAACACAGATGTCACGCCTTTGTGAGCAGCAGCCAGGCAGGTGGTGTGGCTGTGCCTAGCCTGCCCCACAGGAGGGGCAGGAGCCAGCTCTGTGCAGTGCCACAGGACATGTCCCTAGCACAGCAGACACCTTTGGCCACGAGGCAAGCAGAGCACGTGTGACAGAAAACTCCTCTGTTCTCCCCCAGCCTCGACTGAGGGAGACTGCAGTGCACTTGAAAGGCTTCTCTGCAGCACAGTAATTATTAGTGGAGTGTTTACTGGGTCACTTCAAATGGAAACAGAATGTCTTCAGAAACACCACACAGGGCATTTGATTAGCAGTGGAGATGAACCTGTACCAGGAACTCGGATTCAGAGAATTCATGTTCAGCCTTTGTGGCTGTAACTGCTCAAGTCAGGATGCCCTCTTCCCCCAGCTATTTATTTAGCTGAAACACATAATGTTCTTGTTAGTTCAGCTAGGGCTGGATATTTCTTTTTTCTCTGTTCCAAGAGAAGCATTGTTCTACAAAGGAACAGCTTGAGTCTAAAAGTAAATAGGTTAGAAAAATAGCCCATGCCAATGGGCAACAGGAGCACTCTGGGTGGTTAAGAAAGAAAATTAGAGCTTGATTTTAGGTGCCCAAGTTTGAAAGTATTTACCTATGTTCGTCACAGAGTCCTCTCACACCCTAATTCAATTCATATTACCCTTTCTCTACAGCTGAATAGTGAATCGTAAAACTGGTTGCTTGTTGTAAACAAACTCAGGGGAAAAAAAAAAGAGAAATCACAGCTGCACCTTCAGTGGTAGTTATCTGAGCTCATCATAGTGGTGCAGTTCTTTGCATGTATATTCTTTGCATGGTGTTTCCTAACACTGAATGTACAAGAGCACGAAAGCGAAAAATGATCCCCAGCAGCCGCGCCAACCTCATTTGAACATTAGATTATTCACTTTCCCAACTAATCAATAATTGTTATAATTAAAATTGATAGTTGCAAATAACATGACGGAGTGCTGCTGCCAGAATACTGATTGTGTATTTGGCTTGAAAAGATAGGCAGTAGCGTGGAACACTTATTTTCCAATTTGCTTTTAGCTGTGTGCAAATTGCTTTAGCTGTATCCAGCTGATTTAGACCTTGCCTGGAGGTACACTAGATTAATTGGGAGCCACACATTCATTGCTTACAGAATGGACTCTGTAATTGGTGAAATTTGTTAGTGCCAGTTATAAAATAACTATATAGTTCTGCTTTTTAGTCGTCCTTTCATTACTCTTTCAGGAAAGGGAAAAAACAATTAGAATCTTTCAGACGACCAAAATTGCTTTTAAGTCTTTATGTAAAACCACCAGTGTAACTACAGTCAATATTTTATGCAAGCCAGCATCAGTGTGAATATAGTATTGATTTTTTTTTTTTCAAAACTGAAAAGCTCTTCAGCATACATAAGAGGAATTTCTTTGTCCTTGTTGTGACTGAACTTTAGATAATGAAACCATTATGTGCTTATTACCCAGAGCTTTCAAAAACAATTTTGTTCTTTTTTTGTATCTTAACTAGCTTATTATTAACCTAGAAAAATTCATTGTTGTTTGCTGGCATCTAAAAGCATTTAAAAGAGACTACAGCTTTTCTTAAATCCAGACTCCTTTTTTGCCTATGTGTACATAATAAATACACAAATAGCCTATAGCTAAATACATAAATATAATGGACTACTTCCAAGTCATATATTCTCATGATTATTAATGGATTTAAGACTCAAAGCTATGACCTAGGCTTTTTTTCAGTTTCCCTTGTTCATAACTTTACCCTAGGACTAAATAAATTCTGAACCAGTTACTTTTGTTTACAGCAGCTGTTAAGCCAGAGATGTTCTGCAACTTACTTGTGGTGCAGAGCATGATGCAAGACAGTGGAGTGGAGTTATTTCACAGAAAGGCCTGGCCCTGAACAATCCCATCTCTGTGACGGGAAAAGATGGGAAAAGATGCTCTCAAACACATCAAACACGTTGCCACCTTTCAGCTTTTTAACTGCTCTGGAGACACACACAATAAGCCAAGCAGAGGAGATCCTTGCAGAGCTCTCATTTGCAGTTCCTGTGACCACACCAAGCCTACAACGTCTCCCTAGCACAAAATACTTGAGCCCATTGATCAGTTGCAAATAAACTAAATACTCCGAACACAGTCTCTACTTTGACAAGTATTGCCAAAAATGCAAAGCAGAGATGGCTTGTTAGTGGTCTCTTGTAGGAAAAACTAAGATCACGCTTTACTGAACGTCTGAGGGTCTAAAGAGAAAAGAGATCTATTGAAAACTGGTCTTTATTAGCCTCACTGGTCACAGAACTATTTGTTGTTGTCTCCTTTCCTCAGTGATTAGCTAGCAATTTGCTTTTGATGGTGTCAGAAGATATGGGTAATTCAGCTGTTGATTCGAGTAGAGCATCCGACCTTGATGCTATCACCAGGGACTAATGGATAGCAAATTTAAGCAGCAACCCAGAGGCAAAGCATAATCTAAAAGGGGTGCAGGGTTGTGAAAGAGAGATGGTGATCTGGTCTGCATCCCTAACTGCTCTTAGCCACCCAGATAAAGCCGCCTGAAAACTGTCCTTTGCCTTGCAGATTCGAAAGTCTCACCCTACTGATCATTGTATACTAGTCAAACGAGTCTTAGCATGAGTCAGAGGGTTAATAATACTACTGATAAATGCTGTCTTCATTAAATCAATTACTTTTTCTGAAATTTGTTTTCCCTATCAGCTTACCAGATCCTGTCAAAGATCTCAATGATTTGGGAATTAATTTTGTCCTTTTAAAAAAATGTGGGAAAAGGCCCCAAACTGTCAAACCTGAATTCCTTGCAAGCTTATTTTCCTCTTTCAATTGTTTTCAAACAAACAAACACAACCACAACAAGGACCAAAATCACAAGACTGTAAAACATTACTAAATATATAGGGCACTTAATATGAAAGTATAGTATCAATTTTGAGCTTAGGAACACATGAAACACTGCATCCTGAAGATTCAGCTGAGCTCATCTGAGCTGCACACTGAAGTGCTAATATTTAAAAACAGAGCAGCCAAAACAAAAGCAAGTACAAAATTATCATATCCCATGATGGAAATATCCTTTTTACAGTGAAAAATACTCAAAATGTCTTCCTAAACACACATCAGCCTATTAATGAGGAGATATGGGCCCTTTACACTGGCGATGAGTAATCTAACACTGCCATTTAACAGGGCCTAAAAGAATGCAAGAATTGATAATGATAACAAACAATGAAAGAGAACCGTACCAAAGGTTTCAACTTACTGCCACAAGAGGAAGTGTAACTGGAGACAAACACTTCTAGTTTGCCACATACAGTCCCTTGACTGATAGTTTTCTACTCTGCAAAAAAGTTCTCTTTCTCTATAATGTGGTCCTGCCTTCAAACTGCAGACAGAGGAGGTGAGTGCTTGCTGTACAGCAGCCTGAAGCAGGAGAAATCACATCCTTTGGGGTAGGGGAATTGCACGTCTGTAATGTGACAGGTGCAGTGCTCTCAAAAGAAAACTTTTTGTCAGGCCATGCTTGAACTTTAAGATTGACCCATGCTTCACCCCCATCTTATCCTCTGTAAGTTACTCAGATGTATTAGGGTAACTCACCTCTCTTCGGACTGTAAACATTGTGTCATTGATGCAGCAGGCCTGTGCCACTGGGGAAAGCAGAGCACGCTGAGAGGGCAGCTCACAAGCCGTGGCACATAGCAAGCATTCAACAGCTTCAGAAGAGTGAGATCTGCCCCAAGGGCACTTGCTCCATGTAACTCCTCACCAGTGAAGGTCTGCCTGTCCACCACAGAGTTTTCTTTACTGGGACTCACCACAGTTTGTAGTGTCAGTGTCTGGGCCCTCACCCGCTCCTGCTCAGTGACATATGTGACACCACTGCTCCTTGTGCTGCTTGGGTGACCTTGCTGGACCCACAACTCTCCAAAACCCTGTATTTCACTACAGAGCACAGCACTGAAGTCTAGAGCAGACTCAGAAGTTTTCTGCCAAGTCACTGTTGTGTCATTGCCTCCTGTCCTCCCTACATATCAGGGCCAGATTTAATTGTTCTCTCCCCTTTCTGGGTGCACCTTGAATGATTTGCCAGGCCAGTACACTGACATTCAAATCCTGCTCTCATTTAATACAACTGGATTTTAGTGTATGTTCACTAACCCTTTTAGAAGTAGGACAGCTTTTAAAAGATTGTGACCTAGTGTGAAGTACAGATATAAAACTCCAAAGCTGAGCAGTCATTGCTATTGGATAGCTATTTTATTGCCAGTGGGTTACAAAAGAAACCCCTAAGCAAATTGGTATCAAATCATGCATATAGTATTTATGTGACCCTGTAACAAAGGGGGGAGTGACTACCTGGGCATCTGAGAGAGTACATGTCCATGTATTCAAGGAAGAAGAAAGGAGCTATACCGAATAGCAATTACTTGCTCTGCCTCAAGGGACCAAATCCTTACCTCAGTTGCAGAAGAGCCCGCCTAAGCCTAAGGAGAGGTGTTCTAGCATACAGAAATGGACTCTGTCTTGCTATTTTTAGTGTTCTCTTTCTCTAGCAATTTCTTCTACACCTTCTTTGGGGAAATAAATCCGAACATGGGGACAGATTCCTGACCGATCAAAGGGAAAATGGTCAACTGGTTCCAGGAAAGCCACAAGTGATTTAGAGTCTGAGGATCTGGCGATTTTTCTGTTCAAGAAAATCAGCTTCTTTTCAATCAGGAATATCAGGAATTAGGACTGCAGATACTTGTGCAAAGCTTGGTATTAAATTGTTATGTTCCAATACATGGCATGGAACATGTTGTCATTGACATTTTAATGATCTTTTCTGTCTGGAGCTCTACATGAAAATCAGTGGCTTGATGAGGCTCATCACCACAAATACTTAAGCTGACTTAGTGACAGAGTGGGGAAAGGTATGAACAAAAGGAAATTATTAAAAGCAAGCCCTGCTCTGGCTTTTATAAGCATAGGAAGAGTAGAAATTTCAGCTGTTTTTGCAATCCATGTAGCCCTTGATGTGGTTCCTCCCACTCTCTTCTGGGGAACAGAGAGCCCCAAAGGAAGAAGGCAGTCAGCTTGCTGAAGCAGGCAGCAGAGCTGACCACTGCTGAATAGGCAGCTCATTAATGAGAAACATGTTCTGTATACAGAAGGTGCCTAGTTTGACTACATATATTAAGAGCCAGCTCCTTTTACAGCTAATTGTCCCTTTCAGTCATTATCACTGGAAGGAGAGAGGAAAAAAATGCTGCTGTACCCTCAAGTTATTTTTAGTGTCCCTTGGACTCTCAAATACAAGTTTATACTGTTGAGGAAAGAAGGATTAAAAAAAAAAAGGAAAAAAAGGACTGGTTTTTCATGGTGGCTGCTAACTATGCAGGGGGGCTCTTCAATCTGAGGCTTTTTATTCCTCACTTCATTTCCACTGTTTGATTTGACAAAAGACAAAAATCCTCTTTAATCTTATATTTTTCTATTTAAGAAAATATTAGCAGGGGTCTTACTGAAGCCCTTCCCTGCATAACATTCCTTAAAAATAGTCTAAACATAAATCCCTTAAGAGCAGAAGCTGCAGATTCCAAAGGTGCAGCCAGGGCTTGGGGCTCCTGGAGGCTGGCAGGTCCCACCCCACTGATGCCAGCAAAGGGGCAAGACAAGTAGGGTACAGCTCTGGCCCAAGGCTGACATATCCCCGAGTCAAGAGATCAACAGCCTGGACTGAAACGGGAGTCCCGGCCTGTCGAGAAGGGGTGGAGAGAGGAAGCTGCGTGGGAGGCTGGGCAGGGAGAGCTAGGCTCAGTAATACCCTCAGGGCCTTGGAAACAATTAAAAGAACCGAAGTAATTTACTTGTCAAGATGGATGCTTTAAAATTAGTCTCCTGTATTAAGGGTTTAAACAGGCTTTCAGGGAGCCTTTGCCTACTGATCTAATTCTACTTTTTATCAGGCATTGCTGCACTGTTTCATGAGGAAATCCTGTAGCATTATGCCCAAAGCAGTAAGCAAGCACTATGCTATGCTATTGAGCAAACTCAAATGACAGGTATCATATAATTAATTAAGATACATCATTATACCATTCAAAATGACCACAGAATGCTGCTGAAACATCTGTGAGGCTACTGGAACTGAACTACAAGTATCAGCTGGGTCTGCAGGAGTTCATTTGTTTATAACAAAATCTACTTTCATAGCCCTAGAACATTTTTCTATCATGTTAAGGTGGCCATTATGTTTTCTTCATGACAAATATTTCTAGGCTGCAAGTAATTATTACTTGCTAACCCTTTAAGTTTGCTAATTTATCAGTCCAGATGAGAAATTTCAGAGTGGCAACTCAAGTTGAAAGCCCTATTTAGCATATGTTGCACAGAAATTACTAACAGCCAGTGTGAGAATTTTAATGGTGTCTATCTCCCCGCCACTGGAAATGCGTATCTTCAGCTGATGTCTATTCTCCTTAATGA
>VYXF01004171.1:18233-52573 GCA_013397295.1 Polioptila caerulea
GCGGACCGGCGGTGCCGGCGGTGCCGGGCGGGCCCAGGTGAGTCCCGGGCGGGCCCGGGTGAGTCCCGGGCGGGCCCGGAGGCAGCGGGGCCCGGCCCTCACCGGAGCGGCCGCCAGTGCGTCGGTGCGCCGGGACAGGAGACCGGTGGGGGCGCGGCGCCCTGCGCGAGACGTTCCGGGGCCGCTGGGTTTGCGGCGCGGCGCGGAAAGCTTAGGGCGGCGGACCGGCGGTGCCGGCGGTTCCGGGCGGGCCCAGGTGAGTCCCGGGCGGGCCCGGAGGCAGCGGGGCCCGGCCCTCACCGGAGCNGGGCCATGCCAGGCCAGGCTGAGGGGTTGGGCCAGGCCGAGGGGCTGGGCGAGGAGCCCGTGCGTGCGGGGAGCGGGGCGGGGAGAGCAGGCTCAGAACTGGAGGTGGTGGCACCTTCGGCTCCGCGGGGAGGCGGGACGGAGTTACGGCGGTCACACGGGCTTGAGCGAGTCAAGTGCACGTTAACAAAGCAAAGAGACTCGCGGCGGGCAGCGGGGCAGCTGGTGGGCTTCAGTTTGAAACAAACTGGTTGGGCTGCCTGCCACTGCTTTGAAAGGTTGCAGAGAATGGGAACGAAGAGTCAGTGGAATTGGAAGTACCGCGAGCATTGTCCACACCTGGAAAGATAAAATGTGGTTTAGGAAAAGAAAGACAGTTTGTTAACATGATGTCAGTGGCAGGAGTGGAAAAAAAATGAGCGGGTAAGATTCTGTGTATAATTATATCCTGCAGATGGAATGAATGCATACAGATTAAAGGCTAAACCACATGTGATTGGAAAGGAGATCTCCCCACTTGTGTTCCTTCTTGGAGAGGGATTTCAGCGTCTGAGTCAACTGATGAATGCTTACAACGACGTACTTGGATTTTTTGAGGAAATGAACTCTAGTGCAGCCTGACAAGTTAGTAAAACAAGGTGCTGTTGCAATACAAAGTTTAAGAATGGCCTTAGGACAAACTGTGCCTCAGCTGTTAAGTGGAAGCCATGGATAAGTGGGAGCCAGCTGCTTCCCACACCTTGGTTCAGTCCCTGGCTGAGCCCAAAGCAGCTGTGTAACCTTTGCTGTTCGAGGTCTCTGCTGCCAGAGGGGACATGGCAGGGACAAGGTACTGCTGCTCTGGCCTGGCCTGCCTGCCTGGGTGGTTCCACGTGGCAGGAGGATCTTGATACCAGATGACTCCCCACCACAGCCACTGGTGGGGGTGGAGGGGGACTGGCAGGACACAGGTGCATCAGTGGCACAATCTGAACTGCACTCGTGGGGGAAGAGCTGATTGCTTGTGTGGTTTTCAGTTGTTCTAAAGAAAACCAATCTGCAGTGATCATGTGTGTGCACGTGGTTAGAACACACTACCAGGACATCTCTGGTTCCAGGGGCTCTCCAACACTGGTGAGTTCAGGGCAGGCCACAGAAATGCTCCAGTTCTGGAAAACAAACCCTGAATAAGTTCAATTTATTCAAGCACATTATCAAGATAAAGTTGAGGACTGACTCAGACACTCTGGAAATCCATGCCTGTGGGAATTTATTCCACAGCTGGATCCTGTCAGCCTTTCCAAAGTGCACAGTGGGATCCAGTAACTGAGGCAGAGCTACACAAATTCTGTTAAATGTGACCCAATTTCCCAGCAGTGTTGGAGGGTAATTACAGGAGGAGTTCGGGAAGAGGAGAAGGCCTGTCAGTGTTGGGAGCTCCTCAGCTGAAGGATCTCAATGCTGGAGGTGTGCTCAGAGCAGACTCCTGGGCAGTCTCAGGGGCCAAGCCAGTTTGTGCAAGCAATAGGGCAGAAACAATCAAATTTTAACATTTGGAGCAAAACCAGCAAAATGCATCTTCTGGAATGTAAATGCTCCATCAGAAAAGCACTGTCTAGAGTTCCTAAGGCAACAGTGCTGCCTGTCAAAATGCTGCCACTCACCTGCACAGAGTTGTGCTGTTCATTGCAGTGGAGCAGTGCAGAACACTCCTCTGCTGGGGCAGTGGCAGTGCTGCTCACACAGAGCCCCTCAGGTCAGCGCGGGGTGTGGGGTGCACAGAGCTCGTGCAGACACAGAAGGAGTAAACTGAACATTCCACATTGCTCCTTTCCACTGCAAACTGCAGCTGGCACAGCTGGAACAAGTGCAACTTGTGGGATTCTCCAGAGGCAGTGTGGGGAGAGGTGAGAGGCAGCTCAAATTCCCTTTGCTGGGAATTCTCAGCTCTGGGGTGGTACAGAGGGATCCTCAAGCAGAGGTGGATGCCAATTCACAGAGGCTCAGTTATACTCAGACAACCAAAGCAGCTGCTCCTGTGAATAAATAATTTACCCAAACATGCATTAAATAACTTACTGATGTGTGCAGTGATATAACCTGCAAGGAGAGGGAATGACATAGGGGACCTCTGGGCTAATGACAGAGACATTGGAATTAAAAGTCTTCTGAACCAAGTTTTAGTAATTTAATTTAAAAGCTAATTACTGAGTCTGTGTAATATGTCTTTAAATAGAAATATTTTTTGTACCTCTCTGAGGATTCTTGGTGCTCTGGCAGCCTCCTCAAGCAGCTCCCTTGGTAACCAGGGGCACTGCAGGGAGGGCTGGTCACAGAGGAACTGAGGAACAGAAATACATGACCAGAAGCAGGACATGTGCCAAAGGCTGAACATTCATCTCTCATCTGAATGAATGTGTAATCACTTGATAGTGTTGGAGGAGCTATGGCAGATGTCAGTGATAAACGCCTGAAAAAATCTTGCAGAAAAATCAAAGAAGGGGGTGTGTATATGTGGGGTATTGGAAGTCTGGAAAGCTCTTTGGCTCTTTTGGGATACATGTGGAGGCTTGGTGTTGCAATGTGACTAAATGGCATTAACTTGGGCCTGGCAGGTGAGAGCCAGGTGTTTGAGGTCAGGAGCAGTGTGTCCTTTTCCCACTTGTGCAGACTGTGAACTCACTGCTGGGAGACCTGGGGCAAATCCTGCTTTGTGGGCTGCAGGTGACAATCAGGCAATAAACCCTGCTTGTGTCATTAACAGCTTATTCAGTCTCAGCTCTGCCACTCGACAAGGCTGTTGCACTGGGCACAGCCTCTCCTGTTGGCTCTAAGCAGGAACAGACCTGTTTGAGGGTTGAGACAATTGCTTCTGTCAAAGATATTTCTACAGCAGAAAAAAATTTCACGTGTAGCTAATTCTTACAGAATAATCCTTGCAGTTTCTTCTGCAAGGAATAGGTGGAAATGCAGGTAAAGAAACATTAATCTGGTCAGTCCAGGAGCAGTTAAAAACTCTTCTGTGTGATCATCTGTAACACGAGGGTTCTGTGCCTTCTCTGACCCTATCCCATGGACAAGGTTGTGTATTCCTTGTACTTGCCACACTGTGAACGTGAAGAAGGAATTTGCTAATGAAGAAAAAGTAGGTATAAATAATAAGAATGGAAGAATTAAACAAAGGAAAAATATCAAATTTCTGTTGTGTAAACATTTAAACAGTAACAGCCCAGAAACCAATTTGAAACTGCCATATCAGGAGTAGTTGTTCCTGTTGGTGTCCTGCTCTGGGATTGCTGTTCCTGCAGGCTGTGCCTGCCCCTGTTTGTTGTGCTAGCAACTGACATAAAAAATGCATCAAAGCCTCTTTTCCCTGTCATAATATAGCAGCCAAATTCTCTGCCCAGTGCTTCAGTCCATCTCTCAGTCTGTTTGGGAGAGCAAAGCTGCAGGTGTGTCTGCACCGGTGAGCTCTGGCTCCTGTGAAGGTTGCTGTGATCCTTGTCCCATGTTACTGAACCAGGGCAGGAGAAGCTCTAGCTCTACATGGATTTAATGCATTTAAATAATTTCCTCTTTATTACACCTCCAGCTCTGCCAAGGGTATGATCACACTTCATGTTAAGTATAAATGTGTGGCGACTGTAATTTTAGACTCTCTTGATTAATGTAACACCTTTTTTTTTTATTCATTCCATGGCTCATGATACTCACACAATGTGATATTTTCTTGGCTGTTGCTCATCGTACCTTCAAAAGCAGAGTACCTAACAAGGGGTTACCCTTACAGTTCTGCACACAACTGGGGTTCACTTACTCATTTCAGCGATTAATTTGCTCTTGCATTTTTTCTACACTTTTTATTCTGCACTGAATAAGATGCAGGTCTGGTTCAAAAGAGATTTTCTGATCATTTTTGATTTTACACCAATTCACTGAGCCTTGTTTGGGTTACATGTTCATGAAAGAAAAGTATCTTTTTCAAAACAGCCAGGACACTGTCTGCCCACTGCTGATCTTTGCAATGTCAAACTCTGCCTGAACCTCCTCAAGGAATAAGCTGTTTTGTCAGTAAGAGAGTTGGCTGGAATGTAGCAGTGTTGTGAGGAATGTTTGAACATGTGAGCGAGCACACAGGAGGGATTCAGTGCTGCTTGGGAAGCCCTGGCTCTATCCAACCGCTCCATGTGGGTTTCTTTGGTTATACGATTGCCTGTGCGGTTTTGGAAAATATTCCTTGGGGACTTGAATCTCCCAGTGTTAGAAGCTGAAAGGAAATGAGTCTGGCTGTTTGAGAATGACAGTGCAGTCGGGCTGTACAAGCTCAAGCTGCAGTTTCAGCCAGAGCAGGGCAGATTTTTGTTACCCATGCAGCTGAGGGTGTCTTTGTCCGGGGTTGTTTGTGAGCAGTGGTGGCCACTGGGCCATTCCAGGCATGGAGTGGAGCTTTCCTGGAGGTGCTGTGCTTGTTGAAGTGGATAACCTATATGGGTCAGGGTCCTGGTTCCCTGCATGGTTCATCACATTGTAAGGTGTTCTTAGTCTTTGGTGACCCAAATGGAATCACTGAATCCCCTGAGCTGGAAGGGACCCACAAGGACCAGAGAGTCCAGCCCCTGTCCCTGCACAGACACCCCAAAATCCCACCCTGGGCATCCCTGGCAGCGCTGCCCAAAGGCTCCTGGAGCTCTGGCAGCCTCGGGGCCGTGCCCATTCCCTGGGCAGCCTGGGCAGTGCCAGCACCCTCTGGGGGAAGAGCCTTGCCCTGAGCTCCAGCCTGAGCCTGCCCTGGCCCAGCTCCAGCCATTCCCTGGGTGCTGTTCTTGTCACAGAAAGCAGAGATCGGAGCTGCCCCTCCACTGCCCCCCAAGGGGAGCTGCAGGTTTCTCTGAGGTCTCCTCTCATTGCCCCTCGTGATCTTAACATTACAGTAAAGATGCTTAGCAAGAAGTAAAGGAGTTGGCAAGTATGTGAGACAGGTTCAAGGAAGAATGTGATGCCTGCCAATGTCTGTCTCCCAGCCTGCACTAGGCAGGTGCCTGCTGGGGGCCCTGGGGCTGAGGTGTTGAGTTGCCCAGTGTACAAGTGCTCACAGGCCTATTTGCTTCCTCGCAGCTCCTGGTGGCAGCGGGATCCTCCAGACACTGCCCAGCAGCTGACACCTTCAGCGTCCTCCCTCGGGGTGAGTTTGCTGCTTGGGCTGAGTTTGCCAGGTCTGTTCAGAGGCTTCTGACACACATCTCGCAGGATGGGGGCAGTGCAGCTTCAGGAACTTCTGCCCCTTTCCATTCTGTCTTGTAGGAGCCTGGGAAAGGATCATTTGCCCCTTCTGCTCCCGGCTGGGGTGTTGAGTGACACCTGAGTGGGATGCCTTAGTGCAGGACAAGGGGGAGAGAGGGGACAGGAGCTGCACAGGAGCTGCTGTGACTGGTGTGGGCCTGCGCTGAGAGCTGTGCTCTCCTGGCATAGCTGTAGGTACAGCTTCGAGGGCATTCTGAAAATGTGATGCTGAGATTATTAAAGTGAATCTCTGTTCTGAGGATCAGCATGGGCTTTGTGTCTCAATAAGAGCTTCTTTAGTCTGCAGGGTGGTTTATTAGATTATGTGGGGGGGTGAAAGGGAACTGGGCAATAAACCATGTATCTGCTGTATGAACTTGTAGCCAGTCCTGTTCCACCACTGCAGCTTGTGTGACCACTCTTGGGTGCAGACCAAATAATCAGTATTTTATGGTACACCAGTGTATTAAGGAATATATTCAAGGAGATTCCATTTTGATTTGTGAACTTCATTGATGATATTCACTTATTTTTGTAAAGTTTTATTTAATTACATCATATGTTGAAAAGTTGCCCAGCAATTCCTTACAGATTGGGTAAAACTCAGTTTATCTTACAAAGTTGTACTGGGTTAACTTTCATCTGACACAGTATCCTTTCTTCTCTTGGAATGGGAGAACTGTGAATTTTCCGTTCTTTCTCTATAGTCCTGCTGCCTACTGAGGGATTTGCCAACAAGGGCTTGTGCAGTGCAGTATAAACTACTTGTGCAGGAGCAGTCACCAGTTAATGTCTGTCATCTGTTTTCCCATTTTCAAGTGTTAACAAGGCTCATTTTGGGTTTTCCTGTGTCCCTGGTGTGTGAAATGCAGCTGCAGCCTCGTTAGAGGGCACTCTGGAATCACCCAGGGAACTGAGTGGCCACATTTTCCACCACCTCTTCAGAGAAATCCTACTGCAAATGTCCTTTGCCCCCAGAGCAGAAAGTGGATTACCCTGGGTACTAGTGATCCAAGGCGAGACGGCCTGTGCTGTGGGCTGATTTAATGCTTGTGCTCTATATGGAACAGCAACAATTTATAAGAGAATTCACTGCAGTTTTCCAAATGTGAATTAATGAACTTGCTTTTCTCGTGGCCTTTACCCCATGAACTGCTCTGATCCTAAATATATATCCATTTTGGATAATTTTTCTTTTGGTTGCTATTGTCTTTAAAAAAGTAAATCCTTGATAAAAATATAAGGTGTTTCAGAAACTCTTGGCTTTTAATACTAGCCCTTCCACCAGTTCTATCTGTGCCTAAATAGTTTGTTGTGTCTCCTTTCACTTTTCTTGTATAAAAAAGAGGATAATCATTTTTACCTTGGGAGAATTAGTCAATGTATATAAATGTGCTTTGAAATCTGAAGTGGTTTAGAATTTTTTAAAAATATAATTAAAATATTGAACAAAGCAAAAGTCAAATAAGTCAAATTTAAGACCATGATTATTGTTCAACTGCTTTGGTGGTGCTTCTGTTCTGGCAAGATTATAGAGCCAAATCATTTGCATTACTTTTGATTTCCTGATGTTTTTAGCTTTTTGTCCAAGGAACAGCATTCTTTATATGCAGGAGTCAAATTGTCTGTAAACACAAACATAATCTCACCTTTGTCCGAGCAGGCCTTGTTTTGCTTTTACAAAACCAAACTAAACCGGGGGACCCAGAAGCTTTCTGAGCAATTAGCACTGACTCATCCCCACCCTGGGGAGGCTTGGCAGAACCCAGGCTGTGTTCCCTTGGCTGGAGCCATCCCTGCAGGGCGCAAACCTCAGCTTTAAGGTATGGCTCCACTCAGCCTCTGAATTCCTGGTGCTGCGGGAGCCGTGCAGGTGCTGGCTGGGTTCTGTCACCGCTCCCTGGGGTGCTCCTGTGCCTCTCCAGGATGGGAGAGGAGGCATGGGGGTGATGTGACAGGTCACAGGGCAGGGACAGCTGTGAACAGAGCCAGCTGTCCGGCTGACTGACCAGCTCCTTCCAGAATGCCATGTGTGTCCTGCCAGGGAGCTGTGCTCCAAGGGCAGCTTTATCGCCTGCAGTGTAAGGGCAGTAAACATTGACCACAGGAGTGTTTATCAAAGGAGGTTCTGTGCGTCAGCCAGAAGACAGCACTTTCTTTGGAGTCCTGAATCACTGTGCAGGGCTTCTATGAGCTCTGTTGGCCACAAGACTTCATTCTCCACAATCAAAGCAGAATAGTAAGAAAATGTCCTGGTCAGGTCTTCTTTTTCCTCTCCTAGTTTTTAATATCCTCTTGCACCTTCCATTTCTGTCCCCCCAGAACTTTCCACCCCCTTGGTAGCTTTTTGGCAAAGAAGGGTTGCTTGGATAGAAGAAAAGCGAAGCTGTTCCTGCTCAGGGATGCTCAGCATCCCTTTTTGGGAGAGTGCAGGAGGAGGCAGCAGGAGCTGAGCTGAGCCACGTGGGTGGCTGCAGGTGTGTGGGAAGCAGCACTTGGGGAGATCCTGCAGCGTGTGAGGCAGCTGATGGCACAGGGTGAAAGCCCTGCAGCAGGGCTGGGCGGGGCTGGGCATCCTGGCAGAGCAGACCTGGGACAAAGGCTGGCACTCTGCACTTCCCAGCTCCCACTGCTGTCCTGGAGGGTGGCACAGCTGCTCTGGGCAAGGGGGGTGGGTGGGGGACAGAGCAGCCCAGACCTCGAGCTGATCGAGGCTGATGTGTGGATCCTGGATTCTTTTAGGGAGTTGGGAATACAGCAGCAGATGAGCTAGGCTGGGATGACTTCCCAGTGACTGCATCAGCTGGAATTTCTGAGGAACCTTTTATTTATCTCGCTGGCAGATGGATTTTAAGGTCGAATGGAATACACAGGGACTCCTCTGGCAGAGATAGAAACAGTTGCTGAGCTTAAAGCATCTCATCTGTGGGACTGGGGATTGTGGTTTTTAATGGGTTTGAAGAGTGTTTTTTGTACTCTTGTGATTACTGAAAGTGACTTTAGGACTGTGAATTGCGGAGGCTTCAGCCAAAATCTTCACCCCTTTAGTGTTGTCCTACATCCAGATCGCTCTCATGTTGTACCACAGTTTGGATGTTCTAAAAAATCATAGTAATCCAGGAGCCAGGGACATTACAGAACGTATTTAAGAGGAGCTCTACCCTGCTTGTAGGAAACATTTTCTTCCAGTTTTGAGTAATATCTCCCAGCAATTTTCTCTCAGAACATTTCTGTGAAACTGAAAGTTTTGTTTTATGGTGATGATGTTTTGTTTTTTGACATTGTTTGAAGACCAACTGTTCTGTGGTGACGTGTTTGCCTGGGTTGGCCAATGCCATCCCCACAGCACAGTGTGTTAAGGGGAATCAGTGGCTTTAGCTCTGAAATTAGCTCCAGGTACAAATTATATTTTTATTAACAAACATGGTTGCAGTTCTTAGTCCCATCATAATTACAGTTCAGTGTTGTACTCAAGTTCTGCCAAACCCTGATTTTTCCCCATCAGTACAGGGGGCTCTGGAACCTCAGTGCTGGTTCTAGGCAGTGTTTTGGGGCTGCTGGTGTGATTGGGGTTTCTGGTGCCCCTCCCTGCTGGTCACCTGCCCCAGAGTGACACTCTGACAAGGCAGGTTCTTGTGCTGGACTCAGAAGCCACTGTGGGACAATTTGTGTGTGACTGGGGAAGGCAGCAATGGTGCAGAGTGTCTCCTGCTTAAGAAATGAGTGAAAAAGCCCCTTCTAATGGAGGTTAAGGGAATAAATACAACTGTGAAAACACACGAGAGGAGCATAATGGGGAAAGCTTAAATTTTGGACAGTTTTTGCCTGATGTAATGGAGCAAGAACCACTTTTTCCTCTTTTTTTTTCCCTCTTGTTTCTGTGTGAGCCAAATGGTGCTGGCTGGCTGACTTGTTAGAGGTTTAAGCACCAAAAAGTAACCATTTTTAAATAATGGTTAAATTATATCCAAAGCATATAAACTTTGGATGTATGCTTAAAACTCAACAGAAAATGAACAAACAATAAAGAACAAAAATGGAGAAAGTCTTTTATGTACAATGTCCAGAACAATTTTAAAATACTCTTGTTTCATGCCTAAATAAATGGTTGTTTCAGCCAAAGAGAAATTTTTCCTCATGATTTATTACACTAAACTGGATATAAGGCCTCTGAGCAGGATTGTCAGTTTATTAGAACAGCTTTCTTTCTCCTTTCAGATCTAATCCACATGTTGTTGTATCAACAGAGTCTTTGTCTCTGCTCAGTTATGAGTTATCCTTTTTTAATAATAATAAAAAAGTGAAAACACATGCTTTTTAACAGCCTTATTACAAAGAAATCTAGGATGACATAGGGAGAGTGATCATCAAATGGTGACTCTGATTTGTAACTTCAAAGTGGTTGTGCTTATAGAAGGGTGAAAAATGGTCCTTTCCCCTCTGCCTGGGGCAGTGACTGGCACTGGCAGGGGCAGGAGGAGGCAGCATTATCTTTGGCCAGGATTTCCGAGACTTTTTCCCCAGCTTGTGCAGTGATGCTAAACATGCTCTTTTTAGTTAACTCTAATTTCCTTCCTTTTTTTTTTAAAGGGGAACTTATCTAGAGGTGTGTGTAATTCACATTTCCTTCCTTTCTGCCTTCCTCCCCTGCAGAGAAGAAGTTCTTTCTTGGACCCCTCCTGTTTTCTAAATGGAGAGGAATTACTCTCAGGAAACTCATGAGTTTGGTGTTATTCCTATACTTGGTTTTGTGAGAAAACATTTATTTTGAGTATAAATGCTTGCTTGATACCTGCATGAGGGTTCAGAAGTGCATGTGAGAGCTGTTCAGTGAAGCAGCTCACATCACATGATGATAACCTTTGCTTGGCCCTGTCACCCCACTGAGTCCTGCAGCATCAGGAATTAGTGCTGAAGCACCTCAGCACCTCCTGAACTGGCAGCTTGCGACCTGAATGTAGCCAAAGGCAGAGCAGTTCCAGTATTGATGTTTTTGGTGCGAGCCTGATTTCTTCCAGCTTATGCTGGACTCCTGGCAGTCATCACAGTCCCCTTTCATTCTCTTGCAGATGTCAGCACAGCAGCTCCTGCTCAAGTGTCAATAGAATCATTTGCAGTGGTGTGATTTTAAAAGAAGTTACTAATAATGTGTCTTAAAAGGGAAGGAACTGGTCTGGCATTTAAAAAATGTGGCATGAGCATATTCTACTCTTCAAAAGTATAAAGGAGAGTAAAAAAAGGTCCACCCTTAAGTCCTAAATAGTGAAGGGAAAAATAAGGTTGTGTCCTTGCTGCCAGAAGCAGATGCAGGGATAGCCTGGCAGGGATATTGAAGCTCTGGGGAAGGAGAGGTCTCGCCCTATCAGACAAATCTCTTGGTCCATCTTGAATCACAGAATTTCAGACTGGTTTAGGTTGGAAGGGACCTTGAAGCTCATCCAGTCTCATCCCCTGCCATGGGCAGGGACACCTTCCACTATCCCAGGCTGCACCAAGCCCTGTCCAACCTGGCCTTGGACACTGCCAGGGATCCAGGGGCAGCCACAGCTGCTCTGGGCACCCTGTGCCAGGGCCTCCCTACCCTCATAGGGAAGAATTTCTTCCTAACCTCTAATTTAATCCCACCCTCTGGCAGTGTGAAGACATTCCCCCTTGTCTGGTCACTACCTGCCTGTATAAAAAAATCTGTCTCCCTCCTTTTTACAAACCCTCTTTAGGCCCTGGCAGGGGCTCTGAGCTCTCCCTGGAGCCTTCTCCTCTCCAGGTGAGCACCCCCAGCTCTCCCAGCCTGGCTCCAGAGCAGAGGGGCTCCAGCTCTTGGAGCAGCTCCGTGGCCTCCTGTGGCCTGGCTGCAGCAGCTCCGGGTCCTTCCTGTGCTGAGGCCTCCAAAGCTGGGCACAGCACTGCAGGTGGGGTCTCATGAGGGCAGAGCAGAGGGGGAGGAAAGAAGACAGAATCCTCAGCAGCTTGTGCAGACCCTGAGGACTGGCAGCACCTTTTGGTGGGAGTCAGACTGGCCTGGCTTTGTCAGTGGCCGGGCAGGCAGTGCTAGCAGAGCTGTGCCAAGGCAGCAGGCTGCTCTGTATGAGGCAGGAGAGACAATCCACCCCCCCGGCTGTGAACTGTTTGAGTGCTCCTTGCACAAGAAGGAAAGCCCCTCCTTTGAGTGTGGCTGTGGAATGCAGACTGGGGATTGGATTTGTTTTCATGCACACTGCCCTTATGTCACTGCTGCCTTTTTCTCACAGGCTGAGCATACCTCTCCAATGGAAGATAAAATAAAACAGGGATCTTGGGAGGACTGGACTTTCCAAGCTCTCTCAGAGCCTCCTGTCCTCAAGTCTGCATTCTAGCAGCTGAAGTTCTCCATCCCTTGGTCCTAGTGGGTGCTCAGATTAGGTTTGTTTCTTTTGCAGTGTATCCCTGTTCCTAATGGATGCTGGCCCTTTTGCTGCTCAGAACAGTTTTGTGTGGAATCATTTCCAGAGCAGTGGTAAATGAAGAGGAGATTTGGCTTGCAAGAAAAATTGGTGTATAGGTGGATTTTGCAGGGCACTGTACTATGTTGTGCTTTCATGTACAGTATCTTTGTGCAACCTCACCCCAGTTTGAAGTTGGCCATTCTTTGAGCAGCTGATTGAATTGGAAAACTCCAGAGGTCCCTCCCAAATTAACTGACTCTGATTCTCTTTTCTTGTAGAGTTCTGCAAAGATGCTTCTTTTGGCTTCATTTCCATTTCCCTTCATGCTTAACAGATTTCATCATGTTCCCATCATAAGCAGTTCTTTAAACTGATGTGTAAACATCAGAAACAGTTTCTAAACTGTAACATGAAGTTACAGTTTAGACTTTTTTTAATGCTGACATATTGAAATTTTATGAAAAATCAATTTTCCTTTTTTACTGTGTATTAAGAGCTAACTGTTTTTTTTTATCCTCAAAGAGAAACGCTTTACCATGGGGCAATAAAAAGAATAATTCTCTAAAAGTTACGGGTTGTGTTTTCAAATCAGCTTTGGTCCTGTGCACTCTTTGTTGGAAAGCTGCAGAAGAAGGAAAGGCAGAAAGAAAAGAGCCTTGTTATTTGGGATCTATAAGATTATATTGTTACTGCCTTTTTAGTGAGTGTTGCATTTTTGCATTAAAAACTGGAGTTGAGGGAAAGATACGTTTTTTATGGATATTGATAACTATTATCCAAACACTTTAGCTCATGCTGAACAGCAAACTTCATGCTGTACAGCATTTTGCTTACAATTTAAGCAGTTGTTTAAGTTGCTTTGACTGGTAATGGACCTAATAATGTGTGTTACTGCTGCAGGAACTGTGTGCTTGGCAAGGGATTGCTGACAGTTCTCTGACTCGCCTGGATTTACAATTTTATTCTGAGGGCAAGACAGGATGGCGGGGCAATTAAATGGAGTTCCATATACCAGAAGTATAATTTATCACATATGTCCTCCTAACTGAAGCTTCCTGATCTCAGAGTTGCTGCCTGCTGTGCGTTCAGACCTTAACCTCTGTATTTAGATTGCCAATGTGGTGCCAATTAGTGGGACTGGGATGTGGACACTGAGGAATATAACTCACTTCACATGGGCTGCCAAACAACTAGCAGATGTTGAGCTAATGGGTCTTGGCTACTACCAGCCAGACTTGGATTTCAACCCAGAGGTGAAGGAATTTCTCTCTCATTACCAATTCCCTTGTCCCAAGCATCGGGAATTCCATCAGCTTACTCTGAGAGAAGATGTAAAACATTTCCCCTCTCCCTCAGACCTGTTCCCAGGGTGTCTTGTACGTTGCTTTATTTTGGTGTTAATTTGCCACCTTTGGTATATGTTATCCTACAGGGATAACACAATCCAATCATGGATTGATGATCCATGGGAAATGAGGTTGTGAGCTCAAAAAATGCAGCTGGAATCCTGAACAGGAGAGCTCTGTGTGAGTATGGGGTGGGTCAGGCACTGTCCCTGCAGCCTGCTCAGAGCTGTGATGTGATGGAAAGCCTGTCCTGGGACTACTGTAACTCTTTTGAGTAACAGAGGTTGTAGAAAGTGATGGCTGGCTTGCTGAGATTTTGACTTTCTCTGTTCTCATGACTGGATATTGTACACTCAGACCCTGGAAAATGTGTCACTGCAGGCTCAAAGTTTTCCTTCTGGTGCTGAGTCAGTGCTGGAGAATGGCCTGGCAGGTACTGTGGCTTCTCTGGTGTGATTTAGAGGAGCAGATAAATCTTACTCAAGTCACTTTGTCTATTCAACCTGGATAAGAGGAGACTGAGGGGAGACTCAGTGCAGTTACAACCTCCTGGTGAGGGGAAGCAGAGGGACAGCTCTGATCTCTGCTGGCTGTGACAGGGACCCAGGGAATGGCTGGAGCTGGGCCAGGGCAGGCTCAGGCTGGAGCTCAGGGCAAGGCTCTTCCCCCAGAGGGTGCTGGCACTGCCCAGGCTGCCCAGGGAATGGGCACGGCCCCGAGGCTGCCAGAGCTCCAGGAGCCTTTGGGCAGCGCTGCCAGGGATGCACAGGGTGGGATTTTGGGGGGTCTGTGCTGGACTCTCTGGTCCTTGTGGGTCCCTCCCAGCTCAGGACCAATTCTGTCACAGGAGTACAAGTTCAATAAGGGAATCATTTTCTCCATAACCTCAGCAGCTTCAGGAGCAGAGACAGGGAAATGGGGGATTCAGCTGAAGGGACAGTAGCACTGAATAGTGACTGGTACCTAAATCCCATTTCATACCTCTCTATATAGCCAGCTGACATGTTTAATGAGTGTGTGCAATATTAGGGCTGATGCTTTTTGTTCTCTCTGAAGTAACTTTGTCTTTTGTTCTATGAGGATTTAGCCCTTGACCTAAAAATGCCATCTGTACCATTCTGTCCAGCGTTCAAGTCTTCAGCAATTTCTTTACCTTGCTCATTTCCCACTGCAGTTAAAGACAGTGTTATTCCCATAACAGGTGTTTAAAAAACAAAATGGTACTTAATGAGAAGTTTTCAGTTATAGCTTATTTTCTTACTGACATGCTGGTTTGAGGTGTCAAACATGATCAGCATCAACACCAACAGGAAGAGTTGAGTGAGGGTTAAATAACTGTCACAGTTCTTATTCAGTGAGCAATGAAAATAAACTGCTTGCAAGGTCCTGTCATTTCTTGCTTTTCTTTGAGGTTCTAAAGAAAGTGTTTCATTCAGTGATGTATTTAATTCTGAAATTCCAAAGAGAGCAATTATTTTTAATTCCTTGGTATGTGCAGAACTGGATCTGTCCTGTGGATTCATCTTTCTGGATGTTTATGTATTTATTAAGGACAACAAAACAGAAGCAATGCGAACAATTATTCTTCACTTACATGCTGAATAATAGCTAAATGCTAATTACCTTTCTTGATGCATAATTAGCTTTCACTAGAAAGCTAATTTTCTGTAGAACAAACAAAGAAAATGCAGCATGATAAAGCAAGCAATAAGCTGAAATACCTGCTTTTTGAGATAGGAAAAGTATAGAATAATAGGGAGTATGGAGCTTTAAAACAGGAAAAACAATGGGAGAAAACTGGCACCCCAGTCCAAGAATGACATCCCATCACCCATCTGGTGAAGGAATCTAGAGAGGGGAAGATAATTTTTACTTTCTTCTGGGAATTGTGCAGAACTTGGTAAAGAATTGCACTGCCAGTGAACACAAGTGCACTTAGAGATCCTGCAGAAGTAACCCAAGCCAAAATCTTCAGTGAAGTAGAATCCCTTGATTTGCAAAGGGAAAATATATCAGAATGAGGCAGCAGGTTAAAAAGAAAAATGAAGTGACAAGGGTGAAACCTTTGTAGGGAGCTGAAGCTGATTTAAAGGCTCTGTTCTGCAGAGGAAATGCCTCAACTCTATCAATTGCTGTGAGAGAGGGAAGTTCTGATGTGAAGCAGCAGGGAAGGAAGGCTGGAGAGGCAGGGGCATCCTTACAAAAGCTGAAGTCATGACCAAGTGAGGAAGACAAAAAAGAATAAACACTTTCAAAGGCTTTCAGAAAGTGTAAAAAGTAGCAGTTCTTTCCCAAATATGTTGGGAATAAGAAGCTTGTCCAAAAGCGTGAAGAAACCCATGGAGACCAGGCTGTGAAAAATCAGGAGGTGGAGCAGAAAGAAACATTGAGTTTCTGAGGCATCTACATTGTGCTTGGTTTCCTTACCAGAAGCCATTTCAAACCCAACTACTAATTTAAGAATTTAAGAACACAGTGAGCAATACCTGCCTGCAGGGACCTGAGCCTAGGAAGGAGTGTCACTCTGATTTTTCAGTTTTCTGATGCACTTTACAGCTGGATGTTTTTCATAGTTTGTAGTTCTTTCTCACTCACGGGTGTTATAATTAGAACATGTTTATGTTAAGATGAGGCTGTTTACAGACTTTCTCTTGGAGTAAAAAACAACTGATGAGCAGTTGTCTTAACCAATGAGATGGGAGAGGTGTCAACCTTCTCCTCCAATCCCTGGTCTGTGTAGAAATACTATAAATATAGACTCAGATGTTTTAATAAAGAGTTTTATGCCTTCTTCACCAGAAAGCGTCCGTGTGTGTCTTTGCATGTCCAACAGTGACAAAGGAGTCAGGAGAGGAACTGCTGAATAATCAACAGTTGTATGCAACCTTTCAATTAAAATCTCCTCACTCCTATTAGAAAACAGACAGGGCTGATGTGATGCCAACTTGCAAGAGAGTTCCAGGGAGCTTGGGGAGCAGCAGACAGAAATCTGGCTTTGTGTTGTGCAGTGTTGTTAAAAGAATAATATAGATCAGAATGAGCTGGCACTTGATTTTATATAGATGTGGAGGAATAGGCATGTCTTTTGTAAAAGGAAGTTGCACTTGAGGAATCTTCAAGGACAAACATCTGGATTTGGGTGTTCCAGTGCGTGTGGTGTCCTCAGATATTCTAACAGCTCCTGACATGGTCCTTTGTCACAGCACCTTAGAGCAGCTGCTTTCCTGGGGATAAGAGAATGCTCTTTGGCAAACTATGGACTGGTTAAAAGGTGGGAAAAGGTGTAGCAGGGATGCTTGTTATACTCAAGAGCAGTTGCCATGAGAATGACAGGGGAGTCTTGGGAGACCTGAGGGAGGCAATGGATAGAGAAATAACAAAGTCTGAGGCAATTCAAAGCTTCGGCACAGTCAGATCTAAAGCTGCAGAAGTACCTACCCTCTCATCCTGTGAGACTGGAAAACAAACCAGCAGGTTAAACTTTGGGTCAGTAAATGTGGAGAAACATGTGAGAAAGCTATGGCTAAAGGAGGTACTGCCTCTCCCAGGAAGACATCCTGGGACAGTTTGCAAATGCAGAACATCTGGGCCTGAACAGAGGAGTGGGACAAAAGATAAGCAGTTGTTCCCCATTTCTCTTTAATTCCCTAACCAAAATTATTGACATCAAATGGAAGTTCAGGAAAAAGAAAAGGAAACGCTGCTTTGCCAGTTGAGTACAATGTGGCACCTGGTGCAACAGACTCTGGTGCTGAGGGTTTTCAGGGAAGTGCTTTGATCCATTCTTAGAAGAAAGGTCAACAAAGTCTGTGTTGTACCCATACAGAAGACCTAGCATGTGGAAATCTTAAACTGCAGGCTGCTGTAGAGTCAGGGGATGAGCTGGGGACACAGCTCCCAGTTCTTTCCCTTAGGCTACTGTCTGAGACATGGCACTGGCCAGGTGAAGGTGTGATCTGACCTGGGAAGGCTCCTCTTCAGTGCCTTATTCTCCTGAACTGCATTTTATTATTTCTGTGCTTGCCTGTTTCAAGCTACTCCCTTCTCTCTCAGATACTCTGCTTACCAAAAAAAGTCTGTTTTTTATGAAAACACACTTTTTGTCTTTTCTTGTTTTGGTTTTTTTTTTCATATAGTACATTGAGTTTTCATGTGTGTAACTTCAGTTTATTGTGTTTGTCTACAGACTGCTTGGACAGAAAATAGAACTGCTGCTTAAGCATTTCCATATGTGTTCAGCCATATTGCTCAGCTATATTCTTTATCTAATGTAACTTGTAAAAATAAACATCTTTAAAGTGTTATTTCTATGTCTTGGTGAAGAGTTAATGGAACTAGAAAATGTTCCAGATCAGTGTCTGTCCCCACTGTGGATTGTGAGGAGGCCATGTCATGTCCTGCTACTTTTTAAGCAACCTAAAGCTTCATGTCTAGGAAATTGAAGGCAAATTAGTTGATCCCTCCAGGGGACTTTGCTGAACACAATCCTCCAGACGTTTGAACATAGCACAAGACTTGAATGTTCACAGGTTTTCCATTTATGAGGGAGTTGTTTGTTAAAAGTGGAGAGAACAATCCAGCCCCTGCCAAGTACATGCTCGGCTTACACAGCCCTGCTGGCCTCAGACAGAATGTGTTGTCAATTCTGGTTTATTTAGGGCAGATTTGCAAAGCTGGTGTGTTGATATGACATGAGGGAGTGTGTGATAAGTCCCATCTGTGCAAACTCCATTTCCTATAGGCTGCCTTGCACAGACAGCCTCCTCAAGGATGGTTTTAATTTCACACTTGAAGCTGAGAAAGCCAGGTTTGAGGAGATGTGTCGTGTGTTGATTAAGGCACTTGTAAACTCTGTTTTATCTAAACATAGATAGAAGTGTTGGTGAAGGAGTAAGTGGCAGGAAGGAGTAGTCACCTCTGTCTCCTGACACAGCCCACGTCCCCCCACCTTTTCCTGTGGAGCAGGTAAAACTCTGCCTCATCTTTTGATTCTGTCTGGGGAATTGAACCATTTTATCACTGCAGGAAGAAGTTACTGGGAGTCCTGACGTGGAGGATGTTTGCGCCTTGTCTTCTGTGTGAAAACATGCTTATTTGGGAATGCAAATTGTTCTAGCTCTTATTTTGTCTCCTTTCTAGTTCCCAGCTTTTCCATCACTGGTAGAAGTGAATGAAATAGGAACAGTGGGGTGAAGTTAGAAGAGCCCAGTACTGAAGCAAAGCCTGTGGCCTTTATGTACAAGAAGAAATCAGTTCTAGAATCCTGCAGAGTGTGAGAAGAACCTTGAGATGCTGCAGGAGCCTGTTGATCATTCCTGACTAAAGCTGGCCAACATCTCCTTGGTGTGTCTGTGCAAAGTACCAGAAGCAGGAGGGAGACAAGGCTTTGCTTTTCTCTTGTTGCTCTCTACAACTCCCTGAACAGGAGCTTGTGGATTGGTCTCTTCTCCCAGGTAACACGTGACAGGACAAGAGGAAATGGTCTCAAGTTGTGCAAGGGGAGATTTAGGTTGGATATTAGGAAAATCTTTTTCATGGAAGGGCTTGTCAAGCATTGGACCAGGTCTCTTCCCACCTCACTGATTCCATGGTGTGTAACATTGAGATGTTGGGATGCTCCAGAAGGACCTCATGGAGTTTGCTGATGCATGATCACCCTGTTACCGTGTGTCAGGAACACGGACAGGGACTTTGTTTAGGTTCAAGTCAGAAGATGGTCATCAAAATGAGAACTTGTATGAGAATTCAAGTCAGTTTTGCAGATTAATGTTTTTAGCAGTTCCTTTGAGGGAAGCTGTGCCAAATAAAAAGAGAAATGCTCAGGAGTAAGGGAATCTGGGTGAGTTGGAAGAGTCTCCTCAAAGGAAATATTACCAAAAGCACAGTTTGTTAGTGATGGGGTGAGAACCCTCACCATGTTGTTGTGCTAGGGTCTGCAGAAGATGTGCTGGTGCAGGTGCTGCTTTTTGTGACAGAGGGAGAGACTTGGGTAACCTGTGATCTGCCAGCCCTTGGCTGAGGTCAGCCTTCAGCTGGAAAGTGAGAAGCTGTTGATTAATAAAAAAGAGATCAGGGTGGCAGAAGGAGGAAGGATTTAGATTCCCTGCCCTGGTGTGTGTTCAGGTTTGATGATGATGATGATGATGATGATGATGATGATGATAAGAGTGCAGCAATGTTCTGTGGTAGCTGCTGGAGACAGGAGTGACCTTCAAATGTCATCATGAGGTCAGTATCTAGTCCTGCATTTTGGTGTGCAGGGCACAAGTGGGATGAAGGAAATCTGTTCAAATCTGTTCACTAGTACCTTGTGATAGCAATAGCTGTGGCTGCAAGAGGAATTTAGGGCCCCCAAAGAAATTTGACTTTCTAGCTGTTCTTCACCGAGCAGTTACAAATGAAGATTTTCTGGGGCTCTCAGCTTGGTCTGATTTTTAGAGGTTTTATGAGAATGGCAAAGCCACATCTGGGTATGGAAAACATAGGTGTTTCAGAAATGGAGGAAATGCTTATGAAGGAATTTTCTCAAGTAATTCAGTGTGCAATTTCCATCAAGGAAATATTTGCTGAGATAAAGTTTTGTGAAATTATGAGCAATTTCAGATCACAAGGGCATTACAGTCCTGCTGTTGCGGTTCTGTAAGCCTAGTTTGTAATTATTTATGCCTTTTCTAGAATGGAAGATAGCTTGGAATCAACTCGTTGTGTTCACATGTTTCAGTATTGCCCTTCTGCTGCTGTGCTGTGTGTGTGGCGTTTAATTTGATCTTGTTTTAAATGCTACCTCTCCCCTTGGTGCTCCAGTCCAGGAGAACTGCAGTGCTTACGGGTCTGTGAGTGATGCCCTGAGTCCTGCATCTCTTCCCATTGCCTGGAGTGAGACCACACACTGTATTTTTGGATTAAGGGAGTGAGAAGTCCCTGGGAGGGAGTGAAGGTTGACATCTGCTGTGGCTCTGTGTCATGCAGGGCCGCTCAGCCTAGGATCTGTGCAGCCAGCAGGGAGAAGTGTCTAGGGCGCAGGTCTGAAAGGGCGTGAGTCTTATCCAGAAATGAAGGCTGTCCTAGAAGTGTGTGTCCTTTGACAACAGGACTAACTGTAGGAGATGTCTTAAATGAAGTAGAGGAGAAAACAAGGCAACATACCCTGCCAAAAAGGACCTGGCTAAAACCAAATTAATGAATTCAAATGTTTCTATTTAGTAAACAATGGGAAATTGCTTTCAGAGCGAAGTCCTTGAGAGCGCTTTCCCCATTTCCTGTCTCTTCTGGCACTGTTTCCATTCCCTGTATTGTTGTTACAGCACTTGTCAAGGAGCTGCTGAGGTTTAACCATGGACAAACCAAATTTTGCCATGTGTGCAAGCAGATTTGCCAGAACCCCCAAGGCAGAGTGGGGTGCAAAGCAAATATGCTTTATTTTTCCTTCCACCTCCCATGTGTGCTTGCACCAAACCCTGTGAGGATGTGGTTGGACAGCCCTGCCCAGCAGGAGACTGGCAGGATCCTGGTGACTCTGCTGCCCTGGGCGTGGGATGGGCAACTGTGGAATACAACAGGAGGCTGTACTGAGGTAGTTTCAGTCCATTCCAGCTGACAAATCATGCAGTATCTCTTAGCTAACATTTTGCTGAAATGGTTCCATAGATGCATGTACAGGATCTGTTTCAGTGAGCCCAGGGTGGGTTTTGAGGTGGAGAGGACACCCTTCTCTGGTCACCAGTGTGTGTGTCAGTGTGACTTTCAAGAATTGGACGTGACTGTGTTCTGGAAATGATGGGTGAAGTGCTCTGTCTTAGTGAGCTGAGATCTGAAAGGAGATTTCCTGGGAGTTTTGGACCCATCCTAGCCAAAGTAATGAAATAAGGAGGTGTACACTGGTGCTCTTAAAGGTTCATTTATTCATACTGGTCCTCTAATTGCCAAAAAGGAGCTGACAGGTACCCAAGTGCCACTGAACCATCTGTAGATGGAAACTCCATTTCATTCTCTGGAAGTTGGATATCTTCTGTTTCCTGTTAGCTCATCCAGATTCTTCACATTACCAGGAAATATTTATGCCATTTATAAGCATTCATAAAATACAGCCTTGGATTATGGAGCATCCATGAGCATTAAAAAAAAATACAAAGGAATATGAAGAATAAAATAATGAGAGCAGTATAGAGGTCCTCTTTCATTGATCTGTGACTGGTAGAAGTGTTGCTTGTCTTCCTGAGTGTTCCCCAGTGCATCCATCCTACGTTTTGGAGCTATAACAATGCAGCAACACCAAAGCTGCTAAAACACTCCATTACTTAATTTAATGATTGAGATATGGAGTAAATGCAGGATAGAAATAACGTGCATTTTTCAAATATCCACTTATATTGAACAGAGCAAAAGGAATGGAAAACACAAATATAATGCAGGATATCGGGTAGGTTTGAGCCTGACTTAGTAGTGCCCTTAAACCTGTGTTTCTTTCAAGTATTTCTTGACTTCAAGATTTAAAAGTAAATTTTGCAGATTGATGTGAGGTGCTTTACTGGGGCTTTAAGGAGTATATTAGAATCAGTGGGGCATGGAAATGGTATAAAGGGTTTGTTTGACTTACCTTCTTTGCTTGGTGATGGTTGCACCGTCAGTTCTGGTTAGTAGAGTCCAGATAAAATAGAGACCAGGATCTTTTCTTACTTAACTTGTTGTTGCTGAAGATTAAGCCCTCTCTTGGAATTAGACCTGTCTGTCATTTCTGGCAATGTTCCTGCCTCACTGCTAGGTGTGGCTGGGTGCAGGACGTGGATGTTCCCAGTGCTGCCAACCTGCCAAATTCCCTGCAGAGCCCTTGACCAAAGAGCTGTGGGAGGTTAAAAGGACATGGCTCCCTGAAGTCCTTCCTGGGTGCATGCTCTCCTTATTCTTATAATTGGAAAGGATATCAAAGACAATCCATGCTGGTAGCAGACTCAAAGGTCTTCTATTCATTTGATATTTACTAATTCCTCAAGAATGTAGAGGAAGGTACACATTCAGTTTCTCCAAGGCTCTTTTTCATCATTTTGGGCTACAAATCAAAATAATGAAAAAGGGCATGGAGGGCTTCAGCAGATTTATTTAACTGAAGCCTTACTCTTTTCTGCCTTTGGGCAGATGACCTAGAGAAGTTTCTTGGTAGATGCTCCAATTAATGCCTGATAGTTCTACTATCTTAAAGATACCAGGATTTATCCCATTGTCTCAGCAACTACTGCTGAAATTCATTGAAAGGAGAGCAAGATCTGAACTCTCTTACAGCCTCCACCAGAACTTAGCATTCATCTCTCCAAATCCTTTAGAGCTACCAATAAATGTGGTGAGCCATGTGCCTGGGATACTCGAAATCCATGTGCTTCCTAAAGCTTTCCAGAACCATCCATGTTCAGATTCTGGTTAATCACAGAAATGGATTAATCTGGTGTGCTTCTGTCCTTTTTCTGGAAACATTAGAACAAAAGAAATTGCTGGAGTTTTTCGTCTGATGTAACAGCCAAAAGAAAATAAAGGAAATTCCCCAGAGCCTTATATTCATGAAATCTGATCTTTCAGTGCTCCTGAAATATCTGCTGATCAAAACTTTGTTCCTCTGAAAAATGGCTCAAATTTAGAAGCCTGTCCATTCTCAACATTCAATTCTGTATTTTGTCTCTTTGCTCTAAGATGCTTTTCAGCTCTTCTGACATTTCAGTGCGATGGGGCACTGATCATGTTGCACCTCCCATCTGCTGTATACAGTTGGATATTAGAATAACAAGGAACAGGAGATGGGAGGGATTGTGACCGATCTCTTCTAATATTAGAGTTGTGCAGCTTCAAAATAACAGTGGAAAAGTTTAGATCTCTCTACATCCATCATAAGAAGATACTTTTTCATGCACCATGGATGAGTTGTGGAAAGCTGTGGTGTGCAGTGGTGCAAATGCTAAAGCTCGTGTGAATTCAAGAAACAACTGAACAAATGGATGGAATAAAAACACCACCAAACACTTTTACAAACACAGTCTCCATCTCTGTCTAGCAGATTTCTAGAGACTTGGAGAGCATCAGGGAAGTATCTTTTCACATATGCTCTGTTTTACTACTATTCCCTTGGCATCTGCAATTGCCCAGCTTTGGAGAACTTTGGCGACAGGACATGGCTTGATGATTCTTTGATCTAGAAGGAAATGCTCTGCTATCCCATGAAGCTTCTTCATGATCTTCTCTGCAGTAACCCAGCCAGGAGCTGATGCTTTTGGGGAAAGGACTGTTACCTTTGGGGAAAGGACTGCTACCTTTGGGGAACACAAAAAAAATAATGAGATGACAAAAAAATAACGACATGATGAAATACAGATCAAAGAGAGTCTTAATCATTATCTCTAGGCAAAAAGATGGGCCTCCTACCCAAAGTGTTAAATATTAAGATGTTGTTGTGGTTTTATGTGAACCCCTGGTCTGAAGGAGGATGCCTCATTCTGCACAGCTGCTAGCGTAAAGCTGACAGAAACTCGGAATATTGAGATGAGGTTTGTGTGTTTGACACTGGTTTAACATGACAGCTCTGCTCCAGTCCTCTCCCCCAGTGGCCAACTTCATCAGCTCCATCATTTTTCCAGGCTGCTACACTGAGGTGCCAGTAAATTCACCAATTGTTCAGGAAGGAACAAGTCCTTCCTGCAGGAGGGGAAGGGTTTTTAATGGGCCCGTGTGTGTTCACAGAGGGCTCATCCCTGGATTTAACACTTTATTCCTTTGGTAAGCGCCTGTTTATTTGGATGTTGTGGCCAACCCCCATTAGTCAACAAGTGAAAGGGAAGCTCTGGCCTTTGGTTTCTCCCACAGCTGCATCTGCAGTGGCTGCTCTGATTTGGATGTCAGATGGTGCTTCACAGAGGCCTGATCGGATCCTGGTTGCTGCCAAAATGGATTCTGTGCTTATTACAGTGGTGGGAACCCTACACAAGGAAAAGCTGCTGGTGCTTCTGCTGTGCTCCAGTGAACTGGAGGGAACTGGAAAGGGTGAGACAAATACAGAAAAGCAGTTTGGCCAGCCAGCCATTTTCCGTGTTTCCATTGCTGCCATGTGTCCTTGGAAAAAGGTCACTTCTCCCACATATGTGTTTTTAAATATTATGTTCCTCTGGCTTTTTTTTTTTTCTTTTAATCAACTTCAGCCCTCTTGTTTTCCCCAAAAGCTCTAGTCTGTCTCAGCTTTCCCCTCCTCAGTATCCCTGGTGAATTCTGTCTTAAAAAATCTTTGGACGTTAATTGACCCATCATTAATATGAAAATAAAATAACAATGAAGAGACACTCCCAGATCCCTTTCAGTCTTTGGTGTGGTCTGTCTTAAGACCATACCCATGCTAGTGAGGGATTTGGGGCTTGTATGGGGCAGTACTTAATGGTAACACCAAACATCCAGTGGTGAGGTCATGGTCTTCTCTTCACAGAAATCGGATCTGGAAATTGTCTTGCTAACACGTTTAATCCATTTCCTTGCCATTGTCTGATTCTTTCCTGCAGTACATTTGGTGGTGGTGTGCCCAGTCTCTCACAAAACACCCACGCAAAAGCGCTTCCACTGTTTCCCTAAGGACTAATTCCTTATACTGATTCTCACTTTTCAGAATTTTTTTCCCAGATACTCAGCCTACCTTTTGCTCTTGGTTCATTTCCTTGCTGCCCTGCCTGTCTGCTGGTGTGGTCTTTGGTATTGTCTGTGAAGTCCAGGCTTGCACCCTTCAGGCTGGGTCTCCCACTGTGCTCAGGTTCTGCCTCCACCTGTCTGCTGATCCTGGAACAGTCTGAGCTTCATCCCAAGGGGCAGCTCCCATCTCTGCTCTGGGCCAGGGACAGCACCCAGGGAACGGCTGGAGCTGGGCCAGGGCAGGCTCAGGCTGGAGCTCAGGGCAAGGCTCTTCCCCCAGAGGGTGCTGGCACTGCCCAGGCTGCCCAGGGAATGGGCACGGCCCCGAGGCTGCCAGAGCTCCAGGAGCCTTTGGGCAGCGCTGCCAGGGATGCCCAGGGTGGGATTTTGGGGGTCTGTGCAGGGGCTGGGCTGGGTGATCCTTGTGGGTCGCTTCCATCTTGGGATGTTCTGTGATGGTGTTGCCTGAAATAGGCTCTGCAACAGTTTTTCAGGTGAGATGCCAAGGGTGCAGGATGTGCATATAGGACCCACACAGCTGGGATCTGCTTCTGGGGCACTTGTACATGTGCAGCCCAGAGCACAGTTTTTCACAGAGCCTGTGTCACTCTGTGTTTTGTGAACCCTTGGAGCCACCACACAATGACATGGTCTTGGTTATCCATTTATTTAAGAACATTTCTCTGCAGTGTCTTAGTTTACTTTTTTTTTTTCTCAGACTTCCTTTATTTTTCACTGGTAAGCTTTGAGGTTGCCCTTTTACAGGGTTACTTTGTTTCTGTGGCTTTCTGCCAAATTATTTGATTAAGGATCGACTGCTCAACTTTTTAATGTATTTTTCAGTTCTTTAGAGTTGTCTAAGAAAGATGGAGCCAGCAGCAGCATCTTTCCAAAGGAGTCTCAATTAATATTAACTACAAGATTTTGAATGGTGATATTTTACCTGAGTTTTGCAGTTTTTTTAAAAACCAAAATGCGTTCTTTCAGTTAGTCTGGGTAAGGTTTATTTTTCAGGAACCTGTCTATGGTTCACTGATCCCTTAAAAAAAATCTGAATTTACTGAAGCCAATCACAACCATAAAGAATTAAGTTGTTGATACTGTTTTCATCAGCATCCAATTAATAATGTAAATCTCTAGTTGATACCAAGAGAAAAATGTGCAAGTAAGTGTCATGTCACAAACTTACATACTGAGTCACAAACACAGTATGAAAAGTGTTTCAGGATTAAAAAATAGCTTTGACACTGACTCTTGTGTTGCACTGACATCTAAAAGCAGAGTACTGGGAGAAATAGAGGAGTTAATGTGTAACTCATTTTTTTTTTATGTCTCCATGAGAGTATTTCTGCCCACAGGTGTGGACAGAAGCAGCCAGCAAATGCTTGCTAGGAAAACATATCCCATCTTTGTTTTTAGCATGTATGTTAAAATAATTTGGCTTTCTGCAAGAGCACTGGTAGTGTCTAAGCCTTGAGCTGCCTTCAAAATATTTCTTCCCCTTCGCTGACAAGGTTAAATAGTGAAATAATTTTCCCCTTCAGTTTATTTTTACTGGTCAATTTTATCTCTGCCTTATATGATAATAATTGTTCAGAAGTTATAATGTCTTGTTGAGGTTATCAGCATAAGCAGTGGCTGAAATTAAATTTGTTACTCTCTCCATGCACCTAAAATTTTGCTCCTGTAAAAAGTCTTGAAAGAAACAGAGTGAAGTAAAATATTTCAGTCCATGTGTTCACTGGAAAAGTGTGTGATGGGGGATGCTTCTCACTGAGAACTCCTATTCAGGAGGTGCCCTCTGCAAGAGAGGAAAGGCACAGGTAGATATGATGGGATAGATGAGGTGAAGCCCCTTCTCTCTCCTGGGAGTCCTCTTGCCCAGGCTGGTACAGAGGAAAAGTGCTTCTGGCTGCTCCCTCCCAGGCTGTGCTCAGGCGAGAGCTGATGTGTGTGCTCAGTGAAATGCATGTTTTTTGGAAAGGAGTACAAAGCCTGTGCTGTGAGATTCTGAAGTGCCTCATTTTGAAAAGAGTGATGCAACAATCCTTAACATGTCTGTGCCAGCATTCCCAAAGGTCCCAGCAGCCAGGCAGTGCCGTTGTTCCCAAGGGGAGGTGCTGGCACTGAGGGCTTTGGGAGATTTGCTCTGGCAGTGTCTTCGGTACCCTGCACCTTCAATGTGCCACATGGAGGCAGGGGGGAAACGCCCTTCCCATTTTGCAGATGGGAAATGGCACCTGAGGTTCTTTGTCCAAGTTACTGGGCTGAGCCAGGTGCAAAAATAATCCCAGGTTTCAATGACTCAGTCAGTAACACATGAGCTCAGTGCAGCGATGGCTGGCATTGAGGACAGTCAGACCAACTGCACTGCTGCCCTTGTGCCATTGGCCCCGAGTGTTGCTGAGGCTGTAAATGCAGCAGTTTTAGGTAAGCTACACTCCTACTTTTCTTTAGTGATTCCTCATGTGCAGGAGGTGGAGCCTGTCCTGTGCTTGCAAGTGTTGTCCATGGGATCTCCAGTACTGATGGCAGCCTTCAGGAAGAGGGAGCTTTCCTGTCATTCAAGGCCATGTGAGACTCCACTAGCCCTTACACAGTAGGAATTATGTTCTAAACAGCCAGTCAGGAGGGTTCCTCACTTTGTTCTGCTTGGCTGTAAGTGCAGGGAGGAACTGCACAGGATAGAAGCTCTCCAGTCAGGATGCTCCTGGAAATGAGTGTTCTTTTCTGGCTGCCCTTTGACTCCAGGAGCTGCTGTGTCACCACCACTGCAGCCGATGTGCAAACCAGGAAAGGTTTTTTTGCCTCTCATGTACTCTTTCTTTCTTAAAACACTCATATCAGGTACTATTAATTCCTACTGGAAGAAGTTGTATTGAAAGTTGCTAAAGACCACAGATCCATTTTTAATACCCCTTACTTGATTGCAAGGTAATGCTATTTACTGCCCACCCAGGATCATGGAGGAGCAGTCTTACTCATGGAGGATACATTTAATTGTTACTTATTTGTTCTGTCAAACAAGTGGAAGTGAGCCATGTGCAGCAGTACCATTCTAAACTGGAGCTTAGGCATCTGTTCCAAGAGTCACATGAAAATTGTGAGAGTTGGTGAGAATAAATGGTATCACAGAACTACAGACTGGTTTGGGTTGGAAAGGACCTTAATGATCATCTTGTTCCAATCCCCTGCCATAGGCACAGACAGTTTCCACTAGTTATGATTTAGAGTCAACTTTTGGTGAAGTTGTGTTGATCAGATTTCGATCACAGTTTCTGTAATCCTCCTAAGCATAGGTTTATAAACATTTTTCTGGAGGTCTCAGTTTTTATTTACTATGCACAGTGATAATCTAATATTGGGATTTGGGAAGACATTACTTGTGAGATGCTTCTGAGGTCTGGAAGTAGTTTTTAAGAATGATCCTGAGGCAGAGTCCTTACAGAAATAAAAGGCAGTCACATGCAGTATTCCTAGAGGCTGGAAAAATGTGTTGCTTCAATTTTTAGTAACAGTCTGTAAGCAAGATCCAGAAAAGTCCATTCTTGGCTGAGACATTCATGTTAACGGAAGGGTTCTCAAAGAACGCTCTGGGAAGTCATTTCAGGATACATAAAAGTTGTAGTCTGGAAGGAGGCTATATGCATGTGGTTTTCACAGGGGCAAAAATCCTAGCTCCTCAGAGCTCCTTCAGAAGGGAACATGATGTTCTCTTTAGAAGAAGGGCACTGAAAGCACAGCTGCTCCCCAGCACCACGGAACTCAGAGCATGCTGTGCAGCTGCAAATAGATGTGATGGGGGGCTGTTGTTTTTTTTTTTTTAATTAAGGCTATGGTCTAAACTTGTTTACGTCAGTGTTTGTACAGTCTTGCCGTTCCAGCTAGTGTACACAGCATAAAAACTCCACAGGACCTGCAGACCAGCTGAACACCTTTGCTTTTGCAGCCTCCTTTCCTTTGGAGGAAACTCCTGCTCTTTGCCTGGGTACGGATTATTGAAGATGGGCACTGGCACAGGCAGCCCTAGTCATAATCAGCCAGGGATGAGATCTGGTTCTGCCAGAAGGCGGGGGACAAACTCCTGCCCATTGCCATGCTCAAGAGCTCCTGACAGCATTCTGCTCTCTTGGTGTTGTTCTTCCTCCTTTCCATGTGTGTCCTACCCAGATCAGGATACTCTGTGACATGTATATGATTCTATTAACTAATAAAACAGGATTCGTTACTTAGGGTGATCTCTTGGAAGCATGTTTGCTGCTGGCTGGCAGGTTCTGGTTTTCTTTTTTTGTTTTTTGTTTTCTGTAATTTGACCAATGAAATGCTTTCTCTCTTGAGCTGTGAAACATTAGTGTAAAGGTTTAGAGATCTGATTTAGTTAAGTCTGTGTTGAAAATGGAATTAATTCGGCCTTGAGGTGAGAGAGGAAAATTAGATGAGCTTGTGAGAGCCCTTCCAGCTCTGCTTTTCTCTGATTCTCTAATGTGTTCATGCCACTCATTATTGACATCACAAGTGCAACTGCCTGAGAACGTGCCACCATAGCAGGGCTGCCAGGCAGATTCAGTGACATACTGTATACTCAATACAAGCTTGTTTCCAAGAATTTTCCAACCTTTTCCATCATGAAAATAAAAATAAAGAAGATCAAGGAATTATATCTGTATTTCATTTTCAGTTTGGTCAAATTGGTCAATCAGAATCTAAGAGTGTAGAAGATTTGGAAAGAAGGTTAATGTCCACCCAGCCATCTGGAGGAGAATATGAAAGGTCCCGGGAGAGGTTGTGTTGTGCAATAGCCAAAGCTCATGACTTATCTTCAGGAGCTGGGGATAGGAAACATGTGGAGGGTGAAGGCAGGATGTAAACAGTAAAGCATGAAAGAAGCACTAAAGCAGGCCTGGGTGCAGCCTGATGTTGTGAGTGTGAGATCAGGCAGGGAGGGTTGTGTTACTCAAACAGGAAACTGAAGGGATGTTTCTCCAGTGTCTATCTTTCCATTATCAGCTATTTGTTAGGCTGGGCTCATAATGAAGAGACATTTGTCCTCTGGCTGTAGCATTGTCACTCCTGGGACGGTCTGGCAGAACCACAAACTCACTCTCCCGTTTGCTCCCATAGGACCACATCAGAATCACTGGTTTAGTCTGGTGAAGCCTGAAAGAAGCAACCAGTCCTTCAGCCCCAAGAAAGGGAAATCTTCATCCCCCAGTTGTGCTGATCAGGGCCAGATGTGTCGTGAGCAGGACAGCAATAACAGATGTCCAATTATGAAGCTGTGCCTGTCACATGTGCTATGAGCTTCATACAAGCTTCTGAAGGATTTTTTAGTGAAGGTCTCTTAATTATAGTAGCTTGGATAGAATAGAATAGAAATTCATAAGGGCAGAAACAGAATTGTTAGTCTTTGGCTGTTTTGCCTGAAAAAGAACTTCCTTCAGCAAGAACAGTGTTCTAGTTGCTGTGCCCAAGGCCTGGGGGTTCCTGTGCAGTGGTGATAAGGGATGCACCCACAGCTCAGGAGTGCAGTGTGTGTTGTATTTGAAACAAGAGAGCAGGGAAGCAGAGATGGTTGTATTTGTATTTCAGAATCATTTCTGAGAGTAACTGCCTTCACCTGCCATGTCAGCAGTGTTTCATCTCACATAGCTGATGTGCAAGAGGCAAATACTGACCATCTGATTTTTGGGACTCTTCCATTAAAGGTTTTAAGCCAGTGGTGTTTCTCGAATGGGAATTCTTTTCATATAAGCTGGATGAAAATTTCTTACAAGTTTTCCCTGAAGCCACTTGAAGTTCCCTTCTCCAAAGTGAGAAATTAATCTTGTTAGTAGAGGAGTCACTTCAATTTAATGTGGTGAGCTGATGGGAGAGGGGTAGAAAATGCCCAGTGCTGTGTTGGGAGCTTTCTGTGTCCTGTAATCATGCATACAACACTCCAAACAGTCTTGTTTTATCAGGTAGTTGCTGTTGTTTCTGGCAAAATGCAGTTGATGAAATGCACAGCTTGGCTCCCCATGCAAAGGGAGCCCTTCAGAGGAAGTAGGGACTCCTCACCATGAGTAACTGATTAGTACCAGATTGCAAGAACTCATAAAACCATTTGCAGTTGGTTGGAGAAGTAAGAAATAAAAAACTAGAATGAATTGCAGATGTGTGTTGTAGACTTTAAACTGGGAATCCTGAAACTACTTGCCTAAGCTGAACCACATTAAGAGCCTGAGAAACACCAGGTCCATGGGAATCCTGTGCTGTTGGCATGGTGTCCACAAGCCTCTTGTTTTTCAGGCTAGACACCACATTTTCAGCTAGAGACTGTTTGGGTTCCAAGCAGATTTTTTAAATTTTGTTTTAAGCTAAATTTTAAAAAAATGCAGCCAGCAGCCAGGAGAATATTTGGCTTTTGTTTCTATACCAGCTGTTTTTGGTCTCGGAAACTGATTTTAGCTCCTGGTGTGTTTCTGCAATTTGTAGCTCATGACTTGCAGGAGCAGATGATCCACTGCCAAGTGTGCCCTGTGCACAAAGCCGTGAGAGCAAAGGCAGGCAGAACATTTGTCATTAATCCCTAGAAAAAAGGAGGTTTTTCATGAAGGTCACTGGACAGGATCTTGTGACAGTGGAGTTGCCTGTTTCCAAGAAATCTTACTTTGTAAGAGATCTTAAAGTTTTACCTTTAATGGAGCTGATTGCAACAATGCCCACAGAACAAAGGCTGGGAAAAGTCAGTACGTGGAGCTCTTAGGAAGAGTTTGATATGGAGCAGGCTGGAGCACCTGTCCTAGGACGAAAGGCTGAGAGAATTTGGATTAGGTTTGGAGAACAGAAGGATCCATGGTGACCTCAGATCCCCTTCCAGGGTCTAAAGGGGCTCCAGGAGAGCTGGAGAGGGACTGGAGACAAAAGGTGGAGGGACAGGACAACTAGGAATGGTTTTCCACTGCCAGAGGCCAGGGCTGGGATATTGGGATGGGATATTGGGAAGGAATTGTGGGCAGGCCCTGGCACAGGGTGCCCAGAGCAGCTGTGGCTGCCCCTGGATCCCTGGCAGTGTCCAGGGCCAGGCTGGACATTGGGGCTGGAGCAGCCCGGGACAGTGGGAGGTGTCCCTGCCATGGCAGGGGTGGGATGGATGAGCTGTAGGGTGCCTTCCAATCCAAAGCAGTCCGGGACTCTGATTTCCATGTTCCTCTCTCTCCTCTCTGGTTTGGGAGGCTGTAGGGCCCGGCTCACACAGCCCAGCCCTGTTCCGGGGGCTCCGGCCGCCCCCCTGCCTGTCCCCGCTGAGGCCGGGCCCTGCCGGGCCCCGCTCCCTTCGCTCCGCCGGCCCGGCCTGGGCAGTGACGCCTCACGGCGCGGGGGCCGAGCTCCCGCTCCTCGCAGCATATCCTCAAGTCTGGTTTGTTTTTGTTGAGATGCTTCTCATCTCAGCCATTGTTTCACCTTTCCTGCTTGTTCCCTTAACAACCATTTTCTGCTCCAGCCCCGTAGTTTGTGCCCCGTCCTCCCCCCACACCCGGCACGCGGCATCCCCAGGGGAGCAATGCCATTATCTCTCACTCGCCGCCGATGGCGTCAATATTATTCTTCATTTGTCTGCTCTAAGAATACGGAAAGGCTGTTGGGATTTGTACTGCGGCGAATGCCGGCCTTGTCAGCCCGAGTCCTTTAGGAATGCAGTTGCTTTCCAGTTTCTCTTAGATCTCAGCCCTTGATTCTCTCAGGAGCTGTGGTTTGTGCAAGCTGTGCTGCTCAATCATGTGCTGCATTTCAGGCACAGTGAGGGTGCTCATGTGCTCGGGCTTGTTCACAGATATGCTGCTGTCCCAGGGCTGGGCTGGAATGAGGAGCCAGGGATTGTGGCTTCACTATAGCAAGGCATCGAGCTGGGCCTTCATGCTGAAGAATTGTTTTTTAGGAATGCTACTTTTTCTGCCCAATAATTTATGGTGCGGTACGATAAAAACAGTATTTAGATTTCTAATGCAAGGAGCCTAAACTGAGGAAATATCAGAGCTAAGGATGCCTGCACACCACCAACCTACCACAATGTGGGTGTGAGTTATGACAGGCTTTAATTACATGACCACATACCAACCTTTTTCCTCCAGGAACTGTTGCTTTTCCCAGTGTTGAAGATGGATATGCTCTGGAGTGGGGAGTTAAGAAAGCTCTTGTCTGTCACAGCTGTGCCTCACTTGTCACCCCAGCCAGGGGATGCAGAGGGCATATGGAGTGGTGTATTCCAGGAGAAAAGGGAATTCTGCGTTCTACAAAAACCTGACTTCTATTCTGAATTCCACCATAGTGGTCTCAGACAGACGCAGCTGTCTGGAAGCTGAGCACAGTCAGAGCAATGTTCAGAGTTTGAATTAAATTGTCCCTGAAAGGAAAAAGTGGAGGGACTTGTGGAATAGAGAACAGTAAAGGTGGTGTCAGGGAGTAGGATTGGTGAAGGAGAGCTGTAATGAAGGGATCCTCCTTAGGGAGGAAAGAGCCAGATAAGTAGTTTATAACCTATAGAACCAACTTAGCGAATAGAGGGGGAGGTTTAAATGACACAAAATCTCTCCTTCAGCTCCATTACCTAAAATGTGCTGCTCTGCCTAAAATCTTTCATAATTTTTCCCACCAACCTGGTTGTGGTAGTTTAGTGAGAGGTACTCAGTGACAAACATGGAGCAACACAGCTGTACCAGTATCCCTCGGGTATATATTAAGCTGAGTGCTTTAAAAAATAAGAAATAACTCCCTGATCCCGAGAGCTGAAGCTGTCTGTGTGCCTCGTGGCAGTGGACATGCCTTGTCTCCCTCGGTGTTTCAGTTTGCTGCGTAAAACTAGAGCTAACGCTGCCTGGGTGGGCTCCCGGTCCGTGACTTCCAGTCTCAGTCTGGTGTGTTTTGGTGTGTCTCCCTCTGTTTTGAAGGTGGCACCACTTGTGAAGAAGGTTTCAATTTGAAAATTAAGGTGTAATTCTGCAAAAATGTAGTTGTTCTTCATCTGGTTTCATTCCAGAAAACTCAAAATGAACATACTGGTTTTGTTTTTCAGGAAATATTCCCTTCCCTTTGTTATAGATGGTGACTTGGTCAGGCCGAATCAATAAAATTTCGAGAGTTAAATTAAAAGGAAAAAATAACAGGATTTATTTTAGCGAAACAAAATGACAGAATTTTATGCCACAATAAGGTAAAGCAATGCTCAAGCATTGGGTGAACCAGGACTCTGCCCCTGTCACAGCAGTCCGGTGAGGTCCACGATTTTCTGCTCACCATGCTCTGATTTTATACAGTTTATTTAGCCTAGGGCCAAGAACTCTTTTGTTTTTTGGAATATTCAGACCTCATCCTTTCAGTA